>JAQQZZ010112980.1:0-15220 GCA_030265115.1 Mopalia vespertina | reverse complement strand
TTGTTGATATTCAATTTTTTTTTAACATTCAGTTTTTTACTCTGAAAACGTCCTATATTGAGTTTTTGGCAGTCTATGTTCAGTTTTTTATTAGTTTTTAACGCCGAATATCGGCCTTAAAAACCGACGTCTATGAAGCCCTGCTTATATGTCTGCATTTAGAGAGACAAAAGGTGGGTACTTTCAAAATTGAAACAGATTTTAAAAAAAAGAATACAATTTTCAATGTTTTAAATGCGAAGGGTAGTTTGTTTGAAGAGTAGTAATGCTGTCTTTACTTAGCACTGGAGGAACATTTTTGTGCTAATATTAATTATTGTTGGAATACCCTTAAGCACGGCGTAAAACACCATTCAATTAATTCCTAATAAAGTTTTTTTTGTTGTTGATCATTTAGTCATCCGGTTCATAGTAAAAGTTAAAATATTTGTCAGAGGGCAATTATTTATTTATTTGTTTTCTTACCTCTTCAGGTCATTTCTCCACTCTTCAAACTGCAGTTTGCTGTCCTGATTGATGTCAGCTGATTTGAGGGCCTTTTGAATGTCCACTATCTTATCCCGCTTAAAGTTCAGTTTGTCCAACATCTTTTGGTATCCCTGTAACAGCAAGCTTGTTTTATTAACTTTGATGGCAACAGCAAAAATATTAACTGACTTGAGAATTTCATCTTCTTTAAACATACTGATACCCTTTCGGTTCTAATCAAATTTGATTTGTTTTCGGTTAAACAGGGTTATTGACAAAAATTATATATATAGGAAATTTCCTTTTTTTGTAAATCTGAAAACAACTAGAAATTGAGGGTGATATGATAATACTTTGTTTTGTATGGATACTGGTTATACTGATTCAATCTCACTGCAAACACAGAATAAAGAATTGAAAATGAGCCCTGAAAAATTATGACAATAAAATATAAATTGAACAATATATCTTACCCGCTTGAAATAGTCTGCCATTTCAAACTCATTCTTCTGGCTGGCGATGTCTGCCTTCACCTCAGAGTAGGTATCATTAATGATCGCCAGGAACATGTTCAGCAGGACGAAGAACACAAAGAATACGTAGAATATGAAATACAGCGGACCCAGAACACGGTTAGCATTCTCCAGCTCGTGGAAGTCAAAGTCTCCAAGCACAATGCGGAACAATGTGAAGCTATAAGAAAGAAAACCTTCAATATTAAAACTAATCATGAAAGGCTTATTTAAAAAACAAATGCACATAAAACTTTAATTCCAACTTTCTCCACTTTTCTGAGAGGCCTATGGTTTTGTTTTTTAACATCAAGATACTTTCTAGTAATAACCAACAAAAAAGGACTGATTTTACTCGTATGTAGAGAACCTGTTCATAATTCATCAAAAAGCAGAAGACAAAAGTATTATCTATTGCAAACTGTTTTGGAAATCGGCTCAGCAGGAATGACAGAAAGAGACATGGGGTTAATGTGTAGGGATCATCTTAGGGGAGTGTTGGGAGGGAGTTTCCTGCTGCCCTGGTGCTCCCAGAGCTTAATAGGGGCAACATGAAGCTGATCTGTTTGTGGGGCCTTTGTATTTCATCCTTTGATTTTCCTGTATTTGTCCCGTCTTGTCTTTGTTTGTTACAACTTGCCAGTGGTGTTGAGGGTGGTTTTCTTCACCCATTGGGCTGACACGCCATTATATGAGAGAACTAACCTTAAGTATGGTGTTAAACCCCATTCAATCAAATCAAAATATCATTTAAGACAATAGGACCATGGACAACCACTCACATGGCACTCTGGAAAGTGCTGAAGTCCTTGACCTGGGTACCAAAGATCAGATAACCCAGCTGAGCAAAGGCCAGGAAGATTATGAAGAACATGACAGCAAAACCAGCTAGATCTTTAGCACAGCGAGCCAGTGTGGAGGAGAGCTGAGTCATTGTCTTGTTGAAGCTGATGTACTTAAACACCTGAAATCATTAACACACATCAATTTAATATTTTCACCTCATCCATAAGTGCCTTTTTTTATTTACTTCACTTAATAATAAATGTAAACTTAGACTTGTGCATGTTTAAAAGTAGAAATAGATGGCATGTAAAAGTCAATTGCGACTGTTCACAAATTTGACAGCATTGATACAAATAATGTCTTGATTCATTTTCCCAGTCCCACACTGATAGCAATGAAAAACAACAAATCTGCTTGAAAGATGACCACATACCTTGACCCAAGCAAAGAAGACAGCAATGGCCATGATGTTATTGAACTGAGTCTGCCAATAAGCCAGGAACTCAAAGTCCTGGTACTTATTGGGGTTTTCCAGTAGGCTCTTCAGTTTGTTCTCCACCGTGATGGTCCGGTAGATATGGAAGGCGATACACACCATTGCTATCATTATCACGATTATGTCCACAATGTTCCAGAAACTCTTGAAGTAGGACAGCTTGTGCTTCTTGATCTGTGACAACAATAATTTGTGGTATTTTAAAAACTATGACAATGTCATTATCTTCTTTATCATTTAATTTTAAACAATACAGAACTTTTTTTCATTAAATTATTATTCACAGAGAATGATTTTTATTACTTATATTCATCAGAACCAAGAGATGATTAGCAGGAGATTAAACATTTATTAAATTGCTAGTCACAAAATACTAATCCTAATGTTTGATACGTTTGACTGGAGTTTATCACCATACTTCACTCATATGACAGCATGCTAGACCAATTGGTAACGGAAACCACCCTCGGTGGAAACAATCAAAGACAGGACAATCATAGACTCCAAACACCACAACAGATCTTCTGTGTTGCCCCTTAGCTATGAGAGCACCAGGGCAACACAAAGTTATATGGGGTAATTTTTCGTCAGTCTAATTCTTATCAGAACAAGACTTGGAACGATTGTCATATTGTAAATGCACATTTTCTGACATGGTACACTTTTATATGACTTATGGAAAAGTTTGTTAGCCCTGGTATTAGAAAAGAAGCTACGAACCTCCAGAATCTCTTCCACAATATAATAGATAATGAATAGTATGAAGATACATTCACAGGCCATGACAAAGAAGTCACCGACGGAGACATAACGAATCAGTTTGACAGTTCTAAAGGTCCACGATGGAATAGCTCCTCCTGTAGCTGGGAACTCTACCAACAGCCTGTAACAATAAATTTCATAAATTAAATGATTGGTGTTTAATTTCGTGTGTACTTCAACTGTGGAAAGTCCCACCTTGCTAAGCCATGCCAGGGGTTGATAGAAGTTTAATCTTACCTGCCTGAAGATTAAATAAAAAAATCAGTTTGGCCCAACAATATTCAATATCCATCATTTCAAAAAAAAAGAAAAAAAGATTGAATTTCCATGAAATGATTGATTGATTGATTGATAGGTGTTTTACGCCGTGCTTAAGGGTATTTCACTTAGGTTTGTAAGGCATGGACTTCTATCAACCTCTGATCATACATGTAAGATGTGATGTGCTTTTGCTCTCTTGGAAAATTATTATTCCTCCACTGTTCGACTATCCTTCTTTTCCCGGGATATATAGATTAATATATTCTCTTTTTTTTTAAATTTAATTACCGAAATAAATTCCTAAATTATTTTAAATAATGAGACAAGAAAAGCAAAAGATCTCACCTGACAACACAGAAGAGGTTGATGTTTGCGTTGTAGACAGTGAAGTCTATGAAGACAGCTCGAGTACCCCTGGTTATCCACAGATTTTGAAACAGGTACTCTATAACTGCTTGTCCATCCACCTTTTTAGGGGGCATATCCTTCACATACCCCCCTCCTCCATACATAGTGAGCAGCCCCCAATGACTTGAACCGGACAAGTCCTCCTCAGGCTGGTATAGCCAACTGCTCAACAACAAGATTAAGGTTAGAATTTATTGCTGACATTAATTATAAATATTGATTGATTGGTGTTTTTCACCTTGTTTAAATAGCAGTGCATTCCAATGGTTATTGACTTTCGTGCAAGATGCAAAAGATGTAAAATGTTTTGATTAGCTGGGAAAATCGTTCTCCAGTGCTAAGTAAAAAGACAACATTGCTACTGCCTTAAGCCAGAGGGCTCAATTAGAAGAAAAATATAACACAAATTAACTTCTATGAATGAAATTTTCAGTAGTCTTTGCGGATTATAAATTAAATTCAATATCACATGCATGCACTATCCAAAAATATAATTTAAATCTGCATGGTGCATGTTCATTAAATAATTTAAACATTATTGTGTATCAACTGTACAATCTATTCGTGAATGAGAATAAACTGTCCCCTTAAGTTTGAAGTACTATTCTATATGTATAGATCTATTTATAAAATATAACAATCCTATTATGTGGATTAGCAATATTTAGTAATGTAATTCATTTGTGTAGCATAAAACTTTACTTTCAATATAAACAGTGATAAGATGTGTATTGAGACCATAACTTAAACAGAACATGATTTTCTAAATAAATCTATAAAATTAGAGAATTTATTTTCAAAACTTTTGACTTACGCAGTATCGTTATGATTTTTCCCAGATACTGGTTCTTTGTCCTCTATGCTGACAGCGTAGGAGTCGTAACATTCGCGGATCACATCAGAGAAATCTTCATGTACCACACAGGAGTTGCTATGAACTTTGAGCTGTCTGATCCGTGGTAATCCCAGTAGTTTATTCTCATAGTAGATGTAACCGGTCTCTGTAAAGTTGTCTTGATTGTACCAGGTCTCCCAGTACAGTCCTTTAATCAGTGGGGTACGAGCAAACTGAAAAACACAATACACATGATGTATAAGCAGCTTATAGAAACATAGCAAAATCAAAAAACATAACACAAAACTGAATATCGTATGAAAAGTGGCAGAGCTAATTTAGCACGGTCTCAGATAATGAGGTCTTGTAATCCTACTATTACATTGATACTGTAAATCACCTAAAATTTCGTTTATGAACAATGCTTATATTTTTGCTAGTTGTGACAATATAACAGCATGTAAACCGACACATTTATGTTTTCTGAGAAATATTGATGCTTTCTAACTGGGAAATCAATCCTCTGACTCTCTGACAGAATTTCCAAGCCTTTAAAATAGCTTCCAAAGTAGTAATTTTATGGACGAATTTTTAGGTGATTTAGGGTAGCTCATTAAAAAAATAGACAACTTTTGTTAATGTTGAGTTTTGTTATAATTCTGGATTTTGCGGATGTGCACATTTTGGAAAGAGTTGGTAGGTAAATGGATAAAATATAGCAAGTTGTAAGGCTATTGAGAGTATCGTAGAGCAGTGAAGTGGGAATGCCGATGAAAGGTTTTGTAAAGTTGACTTTTCATCGGCATTCCCACTTTAACTACTCTACGATACTCCCCATAGCCTTACAACTTGCTATATTTTAGCCATTTACCTATCAGCTCTTTCCAAAATGTGCATTAATTCCCCTTCCGATGTGACATCATGTTCCCCTATCCATCACATAGATCTACGTCATTTACCAGAGCCCACATTTTGGGCAAACAGGCATATCTTCACCAGAGGCTCCCCTCTATTTTTAAAAAGGGCAGTAAACTGTGGGAAAACTGGAATGATGAGTTCGGTTCCACATAGTTCACTGCCCATTGTAAAAAAAATATTGCAAAGTTACCTTCTGTTCAAGATACATCTTTATACAGGAGTCATAAATGCTATAAAAATAGGGGTAAATGTGCCTCTAATGTTAGAGAGGTTTCGGACCAGTGGACACAAAAAATTAATGTCTTTTTAAAATTTTTATTGTACACCTTCTACTCTATAAACATAGTTCATTAATGAAAGGAAAGTATGCAGGTATTTTTATTTGTTGTCAATACTGGTATGGGTTAATGAAAAGTTTTAGCCTCCTTTAATGAGCAGGTGGCGTACCTTCCAGAATTCCTCGGTGTTGGTAATGGCTCTAAACGACCCAACTCCTCCATCAGCTGTCGTGTCCAGAAACAAGTCACTCATCACCTTTGTGTAGTAGTACATCGTAGTGCTTGTCATTCCAAATGTAACTGAAATGTAACAATTAGCATACATCAAAACTCTTACATCATCTTTATGAGAGTCATAAAGAGTTGTCAGCTGGTGTTAAACCCAATGCACAAGGGTACTGCACTTCTATAACCAGAAACAATTCCTAAAGTTAACACCAACACACGAAAGAAATATATTTTTGTTGGAAAATTTACTTGACAGCCCCTCATAATACTCTTACTCCAGTTTTAATTTACTATTTTTCAAAAAGATGTTTTGGTCTTATTTCATGTTTCCACATGTGAAGAGCACATGTTAAATCAACAAGGTCAATCGACAAAAAAAATTGCCCACAAATACAAGAGGCAGACACTGACACCAAACACGGGACAATTGCAGAACGGGACAAAAAGAGGACACAACATATAAACTTTGTACTTCCTCTTAAATAGTATCAGGACAATGAAAAGCTTTCCAATAACATGTACCAGTGTTGTGTTTAGGATAAGAACCAAAAATAAACAAGTAGCTAGGAATCTGTTTGACAAAATCACTTTCCTAAAACATATTGCATGAGCTACATGTTACGTGTATAACTCTCATAAAAATCACTCCTTTAACATCACATGGAAGAACTGTCACTCTTGCAAGAGGAGTGTTATTTAAAGGTTGACTATATTCCATACCAGTATTTAAATAGGGGCAACTTTTTCCCCACATGTTTTTCAGCTGAGTTTCAGCTACATTTACTTTTGCTTTCGCATACATTTGCAGTTTTTAAAAATAGTAAATTGTGGGAGACGAATTTTAATTCTACACAAAACTTAAATGTTCATTCTTTCTTTTATCTACACTATGTAACAAGGATTACAAGGAGAAAATTAGCCATTAGTTTGAAGTTGTTGTTGAACTCTTACTATTTATGGATCGTTCTGGGGAACTGAAAACCGTATGCACCAATCTGTAATGTGGCAACATACATGTATACATAACCCGAATGAGTGTAGCTGTTCAAACATAAATATTATTTTACGATTGACCATTTCATAAAGCAGGAACAGACCTCATAAAGTGTAATAAATGTTTATGTTTAGGATGCCCCTCTTGTTGCAGACTTGTTTTAATCATAAGTAAAGATGTGGTGTTTAAGAGGCAAGTACAGATGTGTTGTACAATGTATTTGTTGGCAGTGTTCCAAGTTGTTCTTTGAATGATTTAATCATGAAACATTTATAACCATATGTTGTGTTAAGTCTAATATATCTTAATACAAAAGTCACAAATTCATACTATATCTGTGTGTGCAGATATGGCTTTTGTGTTTCATACTACTACAAAGAAATAAGCATTTTAATATAAATATTTTAATCTTTAAAAATATTTTCTTTTTTTTTGTACATGTATAATTAATACAAAAGTCATCATGTAAAACCACAGGCCTATTATTATATTATTTTGTGCTTTTAAAATTGTATTCACAAAAGTGAAAAACATACATCTGAGTTATTGACACGTTTGAACCTGTTTTACCATGACCAGGTAGAACCAAATAATATAAGAGAGTAGAGGCTTTAAGTCCTTGCCAGTTAATCAATAATAACTATTGATTTCATGACATTTAAGACAAAATAAAGATTAAGCCCTGTGTTTGAGCACACAAAGCAATGCGTTTTTCTCTGTTGTCAACAGTATTTCTAATGCAGCTTTAGTCGACCAACCGTCCCAGGACAAGAGCAAAATCAATCTGTTTACGAATGCTACCATGGCGATATCACAACTTCCCCAACTTATTGATGGGACTAGGTAGGCTGCCTTTGTCTCTTGGTTTCTATCCAAACAATACTAGCTACCCAACTCAATTGTTATACTGAAGTCTGAAATAACTAGCTATAAAACTGAGAATTCAATAAGGTTCATGTACCATAGTGTCTTTATTGGTGTGTATGTCAAATGCTTATTAGATAGAATGCTTTACTGGTATTGAACTAAACTTCAAATCAATGGTTTGCCTGCAGGATGCACAATCTTTTAGACACAACATGTAACCGGTTTATCATTGTACATTGCCAATGATGCCTACCACTATGCCCTTGACCCAAGCAACTGTCAGTCATGAGCATCACTGTATGAGCAAAATAAAACCCTATTCCATCAATTAATCAATCAAAACTGTTCCTAGTCAGAAGCAAGGCTTAGCCAGAAATCAATATATGGTATCCAATATGGTCATTTTGCATCATTTTTTAAGTAACTGGGTGTCTAATTTAACAGTTTCCGTATCTCCTGCATGTTTAAAGTTTCTTAAAACAGGGTGTCCAAGTGAGGCAATTGTTCAATTCAGGGTGTCCAAAGGACGGGTGGACACCCCTCTGCCTAAGCCCTTGCTCAGAAGTCCTATGTTCAGTTTTATTGCATGATTGTTGGTAGTGTGTTGGCACTGCTAACCAAACATCTATTGGATTGATTCCTATTGAAGGCATGCACATTTTTCTTTCTGTACATTTGTTAAAATACAAATTTTTACCAATCAATCACACTATTAATAAACACTGGGATGTTAATTTTTAGATATTATAAATAAAATATGTTGTCACTTGTCACAGGTGTTTTTTTTTAAAGTTACTTCATCACGTTAAGACATAATGACATAACCATAAACCAGTAAAACTGCTATGGACACTTATCACAATTCACAAGTAAGAAAAATTTGTTGATGTTCTGACTTAATTAAAACCCAACCTCCATTTATTTAATTGATTTACCCAAATAGCATATTTTGATAATGGCTCATTAGCAAAATACAGTGTATCATACATCATGCATGTAGAAAATATTGAATAGGATACGATTAATACCACACTATAGAATACTTACTGACACAGACTACGACGAGAAAGACAAAGTAGACAATCAGTTCTCTCAAGGTGGTCTTCACATGGAGTTCTCGGTCTCCCTGTGTCTCCTCTGTAAATCGAGTCGCCCATAATGCTGTTTAATGAAAACAAAACATCAGTAAATACTAATTATATAAGAGTTTACTTGGTTATTTGTTTAACACGTAACAGTCATGCATAATAAAATAAATAAATAAATAGAGAAAAACAAGAATTTAAAATCGATAGTAACTTCCCCTAATTAAAAGACACATATACAATTATATGTAAACATCACAAATGTAAAAAAATAAAATTAAATAAATAAAAAAGGAAATAACCTAACAATTAGTTGAAAGATTGATCAGTGGCTCGATGCCCTGTGGATAAATAATTTTAATGTAAATGTACTTCCAACAATTAATACCAAATACTGAATAGTTTGTTTGATTGATGTTTAATGTCATTCTTTAAAAGTGTAGATTGTCCATTTCTCAGTGTTCTCACTCTGCCCTACTTTAAAAACTAAACCCACGATTGCAGGAGACACCGCGTGTGACTCCCTTAATATATATCAGAGGTTGATCATGGAGGGTTACATCTCAGGAGGATCAGTGGTCTGACACGCCAACCACTGTGGTGGGCCTTAATGGGTGTAAGAAACCAGCCTCAATCCCACTAGCAGGAAACAAGGACAAGACAGGATAATCACAAGTCACAATTGAAAGACACCACCCACTGATAAGCCTTGTGCTGCCCCTTCAGCTTTGAGAACATCAGGCCAACAGCCAGTACTCCAGATCAGAACCATACAGTATAAAGTTTCACAGGTGAATGTGTGTGGTACATGTATATAGAGTTCAATGGAAAAAAAAGTTTGAGGCCATTAATACTTCCAAAAAGAAAACAGAAGTGGAAACTAGATTCAGTTCTACAATTCGAATACAGATACAGCTTATTCCTTATATTTTTGAATTAAAACTTTGGTATGGAGTACGAATTGGAGGTATTTTTTTAAAAGAACTATTCTGAAAGTTAATTAAAATTAATTGACTAAGCTTGCATGTAGAATAGATTAAAATTAAAATAAGTTTGCAAGTATTCTTGTAATCCATTTATCACACAACAAAAACATTGTTATTGTAATTGAGGTATGTCTATGTATTAATTTATAACTCTAAAGGCCCGTCTACACGATACAACTTTTGTTGGACAACAAAGCCCAACTTTTGTTATGTCATATTAGAAGGCATTTGTTTTACCGTGTAGACCACATTGTTCAACAAGCTCAAACAGTGTCAAACATGTTGGACTGCATTGGTGCATGCATCTATTTCGAGTATTTTCCAACAGCGACTAACATTTGTTGTGTCTTACTTTCAATATTAACCAATCAACAGAAAAATAGATAGCATGTGATATCATTTTTGTTACATAACCAAAGCGGAGTGCTGAGATTTTTCACCTCCGGCAGATTTCATGTTTGTATATTAGAAATTCCCATGCCTTTTTAAGACACAAGGAATATAAAGCGAAGACTAATGGAAGGCAGTCTTACAATAACTATCTAATTGAGGAAATATCAGTTTTTGTGTGTTTTTAAATAAATGGCAGGTCACCTTTGTATTACATTCTCTTATTTTAGTGTTAACTCAACTGTCATAAATTTTCTTTATCGGATTCGCCACCGCTGAATGAACAGTCATAGTATGTCATGTTTGTTTACAATCTGTACGATTTGACAGCGCGTATTAATACAAAATAAGTGAGTGTGACATAGCAAAATTTGCGACGGTTAATCCTAGGTTTTACGGTCCCAAAATTAACCCAACAGCCAATCAGATTGCAGATACAAACTTAATTGGATTAGAATATAGGTTTTACTGCTGAACTGTTTGCCACAAATATAAAGTTGGGTGTAATTTGAATTTAAGGTAAACAGCTTGTGAAGTTTTTTCCAGCGAGTGATGACGAACAGCTACAGTGTCTGGCAAAGAAGGTACATCACAGATCAGCTGGGAAGTTTATACAACACTTCGCGCACGTGCAAGCCCGTCTCGAGAAGAGAACGAGAAATAGAGACACACAGAGATAAAAAAAAATGTCGAAAACGCCGTTTCGAGACTTAAAGCGAAGTTAACACCGTATTGTGAGATTTTAGTCCTATAAACGATATAAGGGCTCGTTGAACAACTGCCGACGGGGTTCTTACTCCCATAACCCTCGGTCAGAAGGTAACAGATTCGACCCAGTGTTGCTCTGGGGTTTAACGCAGGAAGGAAGAAACAAAGACTGACTTTATAGACTGATAGATGTATTTCCAGCATTTAACGTAGTTACATACCCTACGGAGACAGGTTGTTATTGTCTATATACATTTACTATCTCTCGCATTTTAGACCTATACAATTTCAGAGCTTATAGCATTACCATATTAGACTCTTTGACCACAAGTTCAAAGATATTTAATAATTAAATTTCAGATAAACAATAATATATCATTTTCAGATAATATAGCATTACTACAATGGATATCTTGACCACAAATTCAAGGATGTTCAACAATGGAGTCTTAGACAAATAAGAGTATATTGTTTCGGATAATAAGAATCAAAATATCATTGAGTGTACACTATATCGGTCAAGGAACATGCAAACTGACCAGTATCTGGTAACAGACCCGCGGTCAATAAAGACATGCTTGACCCATAAGTATTAAGTTACAAACCATTTAGTCAGTATACACACGCCCCCTAAACAGTACAGGCCGTAAATAGTACAGACCGTACAGTAAGAATATCAATACAATTGTGGATACAATACTAAATAAATCAAATATATATATCATAAACTACATGATGAATCTCACAGTATGTCAATACAAAGAATAGCATATCAGCTTTCAGATTATGCTGGGTAATTTTTTATTTGTATTTTTTCACGCTTTCAAGCAGGTAAATAATGTTAGTTGATGTCGCAATTTTCTACTCGCTAGTATGTTGCGGCGAGTAGTATGACGTGAGCTTGTAGCTCTTCTCTTCTACAAAATATATCACATAGGAATTCCCGGGCGATAAAGATGGCTTCGGTGTTGTTGTTGTTTTTTTTTAAAAATACATTCAAATACACTCTGCCAAATACATAAATGTACAAATTAACAGTATTGCGTATATTTTAATGAAAAATAATCAATAAAAATGTAAAATGAGCCATTCTAAATGCGGACTTAAAAGTAGAAACAAAAACATGCGGTATTTAATTTAACTGTTGAATATCTCTGAAAATTAACAAAATTTTATTTTTTTAAAAATGTGGTTTTTAAAAAATATATAGATATACAAATTGCAGCTGTACCAAAACTCTAGAATTAAGGTCTGCCTCTGAATATTATATAGTAGAACTGTATAAGAAGAAGAGATACTTGCAAAATAATCTCGAAATTTGCAATAGTCACTTTACAGGAAAAACTGAAAGACTGTCATTCGTTTTAGATTTACTCGGTAAATTTAACCATATCACCATGTTTATATGTTAAAATATTCTGATGTACTAAACTAATATACTTCTTTTTAAGAATATCGGCTAAACTCCATGCACAATAAATTTGGTTTCAAACAACGCTCTGAATTCTTAACTAGAGAGTCTGCAATAGGCCACTTTATGCAATAAAATAGAGTGACGAAATTTGGACCAACTATAGTGCTACTCATAATAAAGTTATGTAGGCCAATTGGTAGACCTATATATGCCGTGGTTCACAACAACGTATATCCGACTTCCGACTGTTAGACTATGATGCTGAATTATTAGCTTAGTTTATATCGGACACGCTTAATTAGTACAATGTAAGCCAAAACACCCAGCTTTGTGTACATGTAAAGTTTTATGCTATGCATGAGCCCTTAGCCAGAGGGCTCATGCATAACATAAAGCTTTACATGTTTGTTTGAGGAGTAGCAATGCCGTCTTGGCACTGGAGGAAGATTAACTTTCCAACAGTATCAACACACCTCACACTTTATGGTTGTGTCAGGGTCAATTATTGTTGGAAATGCACCGCCGTCATATAAGTGAAATACCATTAGGCACGGAATAAAACACCAGTCAATCAATCAATCAATCAATCAATCAATCAATGCAACAATCAATCAATGCATTAATCAATGCATCAACCAATCAATCAATCAATCAATGCATTAATGCGATGCGTGATTGTAGAAGCTATATATAATTCCCTGGTTTTTACTTCAGGTACACTAAATGTTTCATACATCAATGCTTTTCCTTGTGTATGTACCAGACTGTTGAAAGGTAACAATGGAGTGTGGTACATATGTAGCCTATACCTTCATAATGAGACACACAAGTCAGCTTTAATTACATACTATCACACAGCATTATTGCAATCTCTTCAATATAGTGGTATTATTCTCTGAAATGTCTTATCAACACTGTGTTCGAAGAACTTCAAAACCTCCAAAATTGCCCCAATATACTTTCGTAGTAATCGTCTAAATCAATGCTAGCACTTGATGACGCACTTATGTAGAATTCCTGCACATCCTTGCCCTATCATACGGACTGATGTAATCTGCGGCTAAAGACAGAACTGACGAGGCTACGTGCTTCCACCCGACTCCTTTAATTACTGTGTAGATCTGTCTATTATCGGTACGTACCATACATACATAAATATTTAATGATGATAAATAATTTTCGGGCAAATAATAGTCTCTACGCCTATGGTTCAAGGAAACCACCCTCAACAACACTGATGACAAACAGAGAAAAGAGAGGACACAATGCAACAACATCACAAACAGAACGGCTTCATGTTGCCCTTTAGCCCAGAAAGCACCATGGCGATAGCAAGTCCCCTCCCATCCCTCCACACTTGGAAAAGAAATAAATTTTAACAAATTACTTCAGTTAACTGGACTCATATATTGTGAGTATAATGTATATTATTTATAAACTTAACAAACATTACACATTTGCATACAAACAGATAACTAAAGAAATCTTCATTCTTGTGAGTTCAGGGCCCCATTATCACACAACAAGCAAAATCCAAATGAGTTTTCATCTTTCTGCAAGACTACAAAAGTAACAATATGATCAGGTATATGAACATGTTAAATGATGTAAAATTGCGCCACTAATTTTAACGTTGTGGTAAGTTCACAATCTTATGGTATAGCATTTCAAACAATACCGCACTGTTTGTGGCTAAATGGTACAAACATCAACCCTGCTAATTTCAAAACTTTTTAACAACCTCCCATCAAAACAATAATTTTCCAGACTTTCAAAGGCCTTGAATTCCACATATTTTATTGAAGAACTTTTAATAACTTTCAAGAACCTGTTCCAACCCTGAATAAAATAAAGACAAGATATATCTCTGTCATGCTTTATAACACATTATTTAAGTACCCCTTTATGGTTGAATGTACCATATATGATTAGCTAGTAAGGAGTAGAATGTATTAATGAAATTTACAATTAATTTCATTAACAATTACATGTATAACATGGAAAAGATATCTCAAATGTTTAAGTATGACAAGAAGTCTATACATGTAACAACTGAGACCCACTGGAATTACTGGAGTCCTAATTACAGAAAAATTGGACTCTTTGGTTGTATGACCACCATGTCAGATATTATATTTATGATATAGATATAACATTTAATCTTCTTTTACGTTTGAGCAGTTCTGTACAAAGTCAATACAATCAACTACATGCATCATACATTCTGGTATATCTCACATATACATGTATATACCCAGAATTATTCGGATTTTGCATCACTGATCTCGCTGTCCTCAGATTTGTCATGTTCAAGCAAAGCATTCAAACCATAAGACTCTTGTACATTCTTGCAGTTATAACACTGACAAAGATCTGTGCATGATAATTTTGCACTTACACAAGAACATCTAACCGCACCTCTTTCACATTGGCGTGCCTTGCAGCTACAATGAACATAATGTAGGAGAGATTCAGGTAGAGAAGATGTGGTCATCCATATGGAGATAGTGCTGTCCTTTACGTCCCAACTGTTACAATGCGGAGAAGGAGCATTTATCCACTGACTGATGCAACTTACTCTTCGGTTATACATTTGATTTAGAATCGGTTGCAGTCCCGGAAACGTGATCGATGGTAGTGCACTTTACGGCGACACAGTCCTGGTCTCGTATGTACATTATAACGGTCTCATCTGCCTTTATTTATGCAGCTCTCCGTAATTGTCCTGCAAAAATGGACATGAAACTGAATGTAGCATCACACTAAAAATAGATAAGGCAAACAAAATCCATACAAATACGAAGTACATGTATGAACGTAAGCT
>JAQQZZ010112979.1:0-30096 GCA_030265115.1 Mopalia vespertina | reverse complement strand
GAGTTGCATATATTCAAATAGAATACTTAAATACTGTGCGTCATGATTTGAATCACTTTATGGTTTATTTCTATAACTCCCATTTATGCTGTCAGACCACAGTGACTCTGGATTCATGTGGCACTTTAAATATTTAAACACTGCATGTCAGATTACTCTTAAACAGCAAATTTCTTTGGACAAATAAACGTTTCAGAGGGCCTCCCTGGACAATTATCTCGGATTACGTTTTTTTCCCTCTTAAACTTGATAACTAAATACAACATAAATCAAAGACAAACTTATTGATTCAGTCGAATACATTTATTACTTCAGCACATGCTAGGTAAATATAACATGGAAAAAAGTGTGCAGTAAAGAAACAAAGACCTAATGGTTGAGTAGAGAAATGATAATCTACCATCCAATAAGTTATAATGTGTTTTAGAATGCAAATAATGAGAATAATGTGTGTTTGTCCACTGAAATTTAGTATGTTTAAGAGTATTCAAGAAATCTCACGTTATTCTACATGCTTGTATCGGTGGAACGATTAACTGTGTAGCTAGCGTCACTTTTTTGCCTAGTCTTTGCCAGGAAATGTGACCACGAGTAAAGACAACTTATGCTTGTTGCATGGTCAGTAGCCCCTAATGGCGATGTGTAGTGTATTAATCACCTTGCAGTTTCGCATATGACTCCATATTTGCTATATACGGGAATTATGACCGAACAAGAAAATTTCTTGAATAAAAGTGAATAGGACAAATTTGTTTTTACTGATTTGTGACTGTTATATAAATAGAGATAGTAATTGTATATTTTAACAAACACACCATTGGAATATGGAGACCTTGGCTGGGTGGTTAACGTATCTTCCTGCTAATCCTACTTTGATGTAAGCTCACGGGTTCGAGTTTGTTTGACGTCATCAGGTATATGAGTGAGTCACACGATATGACCCCCTTTAATACTATATGCTCATTTTACACGGTCGTCTGGCTTGCAAGTGTTCGATAGAAAATAAAATACGTTATTGACAATAATATAACTGTTTGTTTTTTTAAAATTCTTGTTTATAAAATGTATGACACATACATGGAGAAAAATAAACAATAAGTAAATAAATAAAAAAACTGACAAAGAGATCGATTTGTGCCTCTCATCGTGTGATTGTTGTACGATCAGGACAGTAGCCCATAGTGGCGATGTTTACCGTTGCCAATAGCTTTGCTGTTACGCAAATACAGTAATTATCAATACATCATCGATAAAGCAACATCAAAAATTAGGTTGGTTTGTTTGTTTGATTAGGGTTTAACGTCGTTCAAGGGTATTTCACTTGTATGAAGACGTGCCGGCCCAATGGGTGAAGGGAACCACCCTCGACACCATGGCAACAAACAAAGACAAGACGGGACAAATACAGGACAAAAACAGGTCGCAATACAGACACCACAAACAGATCAGCTTCCTGATCCCCTTTAGCTCTGAGAGCACCAGGGCAACATGAAGCTCCCTCCAACCACCCGCTCAAAAATTGGAGGCTCACCATAGCCTATTTGGTGTAAATAATATGTGTATTTACCCATTGATGTATGTCTATAATAGTATGTCTAGTATAAAAAGTTGGTCTTTATGGATAAGAAACTTCACCGACCGTGACTGTCTTCACACAGAATATCATCCTCGGTGAGGTTTGGCATGCTCCCAAAAGTAACACCAATGCGTTTCGATTGTACAGTTTGCGAACATTTGTAAGTTTTGTCGAGTCCTACAACGGACATATTTAAATTGGGCATATATCGATGATGTATTGATAATAACTCAATATGCGTTACAACAAAGCTATCTAAAACGGTAAACATCGCCACTATGGGCTACTGTCCTGGCCGTACAATAATCACAACATGCGCTTATTCTTATCCTGGCCAAAACCACAGGGGCTCAGTACCATAGCAATCGTATATGTACCGGTATATAGAAAAGAAGGACGGACACTCTCGGACTTCAAGTCCACTTTCCACACAAACTAAACAAATTCTACTTGTCCGTCTAAAATTTTAAAATTTTGAAACTTTTCGTTCTTTCTCAAAGGAAACATTAAGCCAACATGCAGGTTATGAATCCGGTTGGCTGTGATTGGATAATATCGAAGTTACTTGTCCCGAAATAGGCCTGGCTTAAAGAAGTTTTTACGAGGTTTTCTACCGTATTCAAGTTGGGGGCCGTGGCTTAGTGGTAGCGTGTGCGCTTCCTAATCCTACTCCAATTTACTGTTCACGGGATCGAGTCCGTCTGTATGTCGACCATCAGGTATATGAGTGAGTCACACAATGTGGCACCGGCAATCGCGGGGATGGTTTTTACGAGGTTTCCTCCCGGTTTTTCACCGTAATGAGGCAAGGAACAGTGTGAAGTGGACAATCCGTCGTCATATAAGTGAAATACCCTTGAGAACGACGTTAAACCCCAATCAAACATCAATATATATTGTGTTAAAATTGAGGTCGGCAAGAGGACACGGTCGGGTGAGCGGACATCGAAGCAGGATTAGTAGCCTGATACGATAACCACTGCAACACGGTCTCAGACCTGATATTAAAGAGAGAGAGAGAGAGAGCCCTGTGAGAACCACAACACATCGCCGAAGTCACCCGTGAACGAAATTTCTGCTTACATCAAGGGTCTGGCAATGTCATTGTCGATACATTGAAGGGATTCAGTCAGGCTGAATTGTTATCTGCTGAAAACAAACACTCTCACGAATAACAGTTTAGTTATGGCGACTATTCCGCATAATTTGAACAGACATTAGCTGCAAATGTTCTATTAAAATCTTAACAGAGATGCAAAAAGGCACATATCATGTGGAAATTTCCAAAATTGTCCTGACCGCTTAAAACGTAGTTTAAGGCGAGTCTTTAACAAAGAATTTCCAAGATGTGGATCGTGAATGCATAGTCCGTGCGGGTTTCCATATATTTTCTGGTATTGTTTGTATTCAGTTGGGTTACTGTTGGTGTATGACTAAGATCTGAGACAATATCTCAGCTGTCACAATAAAGTTACGATGTGTCAAGGGATAAGAATGTTTATTTTATCTATTGTCATAACGGTCACAATAGTGGTATAAGATCTGGCCAATCTTGTCTCAAATATCCCTCGACCGATCCCAGTATTATTTCCACTTAGCTTTCGTCTGTCTGACAAGCTCCAAGCAGTTGTACATGTAAATCTGGCGTCATATATAGAACTAAGTAGCAAAGATTCCAATCTTTCTCACTCAAATGGGATTATGCCGTGTCGAGCTATTGCTCAACAAGCTATCGACAGGGACAAAAGGAGAAGATACCGAATCAATTGTTGAACAGCACGTTTGTCTAGGAGCTTGGTCTAGACTAAGACATAAGAGACATTGAGTAGAAGATCGAGAAAATGACTATCCAGAATTTACTATTTTCTGGACTGTGTACGAAACATTTCCTCAATACAAATAAATGATGTATTCCAACGATTTAATGCAGCTGGGGAACGAGAGAGTGTCTGGTGCAGAATGTTTTGTCTCTCCAAATGGCTGCACAAAGCAAGCGATCACGAACTTGTTAATCTAAGGCTTATCAAAAAACATTTAATTCTGTTTGAAGTATTACTTCGAAGTTTCTTAAGGATCAGGAGTCCGACAGGCTTTACTACCACTGAACCAATGCCGCGGTTTTTTTCATTTGAAAAAAAAAACCAACAACTTTATTTGAAACTTTTCGTGTCTGCATTAAAAACGGCCAAATTGCACGGATCTTAAATTTCTATGAATTAGATGCCTTACAATCTATACTTTAGACTTATTATTGTCAGAATCATAATATTATATTTATTTTTAAAACCAGTAATAGATGTCCGAGTTTGTAGCTTTGTTCATTTTTGAAAAATATATAAACAATTTAATAAAGAATGCAATACGTATTGTAACAATAGTGAGACTGGGCGATTACCATGTGATTGCTGAAAGTCACGAACCCCAACTGATCCGTTGCCGAGTGTAGAAGTTTTGTATACCACGTAGTCAATCTTTTGGGAAACTGGTTTACTATTTTAAACTTGTAATACTTTCGCTAAAATAATTACTTTCTGAATTTCAGTGTTTAAATATATGTTAACACCATCAATATTATACAGTTTGGCAATGTACTGGTTTAACTATATAATTTCCGGATAACTACTTCTTGTTTTGTGATAGAACACAACGTTTCAATACATAAATATTCCTGTATCGTCCTCATGTGTAAATTGTATTTACACATACAGATTCGCCCTAAGTCGACAATGGAGAGTAATATTGAAGCTTATAAAATGTATATGCATGCATTGCGCCTCCCAAATTTAAACTAGCAAAGGGAAAATAACGCTATTTGGTTATGCCGAAAGTATATAGTTATGCTACCCCACTTTTAAATGTTATTCAAAGTTATATATAATGTAGTTGTATGTTTTAATAAAACATATTCAAGGGTTCTTCACCAGTGGGGCTTTCATTTAATGCCGTATCTCTGAATCAAACATTGTTTATAACATACTAAAATGCTTTTTACCCATCGTAACGGTTAATAAAGTGCTTATGCAAGCATTTTAAAATCTATCAAAAACGCTTCAATTCCTAGTTGGATACCGTTCCTCTTATATTTTATATTATCGATATTTATATCTGTCACAATAATCCTGACGACTTGACACGCTCGTTTTCCTCTGAGATATCCGTCTATCATGCATGCTTCAACAAATAGTAAAACTGAGGTCGAAGCTGACAACAAATTAAAATGTGATAATTCCATGTCCTAGTATCCACCCCAGTTGGCAGATGCCAGTTACTTCTCCGTATAAGACAATTTCGAATCAACCATTCAACTCGAAAGTGTTGGCCAGATCTAGACTTTATCATATTGTGAAATCTTTTTATGTCGTTTTTTATTTTTTTAAAAATCTTTATAGCTAATGTGTATTTCTAAAAAACAAATACTGGCACAGATATGTCGATTAATTAAAACCGATGACTCGTCTCATGTTCTAAAAAGACTATCAGAGAACAGTTTCTAAAAAGATCTTAATCTCGAGGTGCAGCTAATGTTTACATGCACACATCAGCCGACTTCAAACGAAGTCTGATATTGAAGCAATCTCCAATGGGATTAACAATGAGGCATTCGCCTGATCTAGTAGCAAACAATAGGATAAAGTGAATTTTCTTCGAAGTTAACATGGTATTGTTATACCAATAAAGTTCACATTACCTTCCGAGGTAATTAGTCAGCAGATGATCTGGCGTTAGTATTTATAGTCTAGCAAGTATCCAAATATCTCCTGTGATGTGGAAAAACCTAGTGAGTTGAATTTTTGTAAACATTTAGTTATACCCAATATGGTATTTTATACCAATAAAGTTCGCATTACCTTCCGAGGTAATAAGTCAGCAGATGATCTGTCGTTAGTAATTATAGGTTATAAAGTATCCAAATATCTCCTGTGATGTGGAAAAACCTAATGAGTTGAATTTTTGTAAACATTAGTTATACCCACATTTAGACTTATAACGTGTTTTCCTTTCATTTGATCATGTGAGAGTATGAAAAATCTCTTTTCTATAAGCTGTTTGTTTTCCTTCTAGAAGAACATAGTATGTCAGCAACTGTCTGGCAAGTCATGGATACTGATCATCTGTATTCTCGGTGTTTGCATTCAACAGACGTACTAGGAGGAATGTTTAAAGATTCGCACTAACAGTCTGCAAATTACAAGAATATCTGGAGGTGGCGATGAACGTCATCACAAAATCAACAAGTTTAATATTGTCGGCGTTAGTTTGTCAGTTTCTGTAGCGTCATATTTTTTTCAGGATTTTAAACCTTTGTAAAAGTTTTAGTCTGATATTACATAAAAACCTAAATTGAAGAAATAATGTTCAACAGACTCCTGTAAATGCTCGCAACGACAATCTGGATTGTCATTTACAAAATTTAAAAACAAGTGATGTTAATGAACTACAACCTGTCTGTAGGCTCTTAAAATTATGTTAAATAACGGCAGGCCATGGTTCGGAGGAGGCACAATGTCAGACTTCGCAAAAAGAACTGAAGTTGAGGTGGATTGTTTGACATTTTCAGGCAGATTATTCCAATCTTAAGTAGTTGTCTCGGTACGATGCAATAATCCTTATCTTATAATGTTAAAAAATGTAAATGACAAAGGTATATTGTTCTTGGGTGCATTCACTTCATTTCTTTTAAAAAGGGTTACGGACCAAAAACGAAAGATTAGGGAAGGACCGAAAAATGATAAATGCAAGATCTTTTGAACAATTCAAGATCTCTAATTTAACCAACATAGAAATAAATGAAGTGAAATTAAAAGTTGAATTTCCAAAAATCTAGGCCATCGCATATCCCACTGTTGAGGCCTAGTTAAATGTATTTGAATCTCTTGAAAGGTGAGGGCCATTGTAGATGTCCCAGAAGAAATCCACTATGTAATTAAGAACTAATAGAAGGCATCATTCGAGTGTAGTGGATGTATTCGTCCTGTTGCTCTGAAACCTTAAATGTAAATTAGCCTAACAATGGCAATCCAAAGTCTACCGCCCAAGGAGATATCAAGTTACGGAAATAGAAACAGGTCATTTGGACAGAGAGTTAATCCTGTTTCTGTCGTCTGAAGGTAACCTGAAGTGAGACAAATTGAACAGAGGCAATCAATAAATTGGCCATTACAGCGACAGACATAAACGCTAAATTGTCTCTTAAATAAGCTGACCAGTTGACGAACAGGCCACTCTTCATCAACACTGGTTGACTGTAGATTTCCAGTCTTGTGGAAAGCTTACGGCCCAAGACATTCGAGAAATTAAATCGTTATTTAAATTCTATATGTAATTGGAGGATAAATACAATTGATGAACACAGTAAAAAAAACTGATGTTCATATTACATACTAATAATATACTGTACAATTTACATGATTTAGTTTGAAATTGATAATAAACAACACGGCATATTTTATTGTGTACGTATTTACAAATAATTGACAAAGTTTAGAGAAAACGCTGTTCTCATCATCAGGTACATTGGCAAAAGTTGGTAAAAAAAATTTTAGGAATAATAGTGGAATTTCACCAATCAAAATTTGAAGTCAGTGTGAATGGTTTGCGTAGAGCCGCCACCTGAATTTGAATTTTCGGGAACAAAAGTTCAATAAAATATTTTCAGTCTTATGTTATTTCCGAACCTTCCACTCCGCCTATAAACCGTAGGATGAAATTAAACAAAGAGTCTATAACTTGTGCTTCTAGCACAAAAAAGAAATACCAAACAACAACTTTATTTGGGCGACCTCAAACAGTTGGTAAAACTCACATCGTCGAAATCGCCATCGGGCTCCAAAACATATTTGTCAAAGAGCAGTTGAAATCAAAATGCTATTTTACATATTGTGTCCCACGCTTGATTTAATACACTTAATAAAAACAAAAGTGAAAATTTCGGAATGTCAACAGAGAATGATAAAACCTACCATATTAAGTGAACCCCGGTGGTACAGATTAGTTAACTAGTTAACTCTTAACAATTTGACTATCTTGCAGACGAAGTTACACGACAAATCCAGGAACTCCAGTAGTTACTGAGTTTAAAGGCCCCAATGAGTGTAATTGCCCTACATCATGATTTGAAGTAGGGCTCAGATCTTCAATTTTGTAGACTTATCGGCTTAATACAGGTTTAATATCTCAATCGAATAAATTCTGTATCCTTTTATACAACCTGCCTAAAAAGTGGGAAAATACAGGACCTTCTACTAAATTTGTAAGTCTACAGTCAGGGTGGAAGAGAGAATGGCTAGTGAGCAACAAATACTGGAACCGTTAATGGGCTAATGGGCGATTTCAAGTCTCGTTTAGCATATCAAATGTGTCAGGAAGTTCAGTATATCAAATATTATGGGACAGTGCTAATTGAACCCATAATAGCCGGTAAGTGAAAAAACTTGCAATTACACAGTTATGTGCACCCAGACTCTGTATCTGTAAATACGGCTACGTTTCTAATCACATTAACATTTGCGTTTTTTAACACAGTAATAAGCTTCTGTTTGTTTTGGTGGAGAGAAAAAATAATTAGGAGTGTATAGGAAGCGTAGTTACGCATATACGGGGCATATTAACATAAAGCGATACTCATCTTCTAAACATAGACAACGCTGGCATATTATGTTTGCAAACTTTTGTGGGTTATTCCACCGGCCTACTTCTATAGACAATCTATGACATGATAAAGGTAATCTGGTCATAGCTACTTTGAAGTGCCTAAACGTTATGACAAACAAAGAAATAGTAATGCATCCCAAAGTAGATGTATAAAGTTATTCGGCGATTCGTTTTGGCGCCCCCTGTTGATAGAATTACCAAATTCTAATGTCAGTTGATGCATGTATAAAGTTTGTCGGCGGTTGGTGGTAGGCGATTTGTGGGGAGCAGTCAATATTTAACATTGAAACGTAAAACTAAATATCGCCTCAGATTAAAATATATAGACACCAAACGTATAGGAAATATTAAACTTATCACGATCTATCAACTTTTATACACTTACTCACTTTCAGGCCGTGCAGACACAGTACTTAATTCATTTTGATTCGTCATCTGACTCGATATCGTACCTTATACAAAAAACGAATCGCCGTCTGAATCGCCTAATGGCCTAAAGCACACGTTCTATCAGCATTATGGCAACCAAATATACACCAAATACATTACTCTTTCTTATTTACCAACTGACATAAGAATTTGGAAAGTTTTGAAAAACAGGGGGCGTGAAAACAAATCGTCGTCTGAATCGGCTACTGGCCTATATAACACGTTCTATCAGCCTTAGGGCAACACCATTTATACCAAATACACTACGCTTCATTATCTATCAACTGACATAAGAATTGCGAAATTCTACCAACACGGGGGCCAAAACGAACCGCCGTCTGAATCGCCTACTAACCTATATAACACGTCGTTCTAAGATTAGGGAAACCAAATTTACACTATATACACTTCTATTCATTGACTATCAAGTGACATAAGAATTGTGAAATCCTAACTGCAGGGGGCGCTAAAATAAATCACCATCTTAATCTCCTACTGACCTGTATAACACGTTATGTTAATATTAGGGCAACCAAATTTACAATATATACACTACTCTTTATTATCTATCAACTGACATAAGAATTTGGAAATTCTGCCCAGATCGAATCACTGTTCGAATCATCTACTGACTTTTATAACACGTTCCACAGACATTAGGGCAGCCAAATGTAACATATATATATACTATACTGCATTATCTACCGACACGAGAGATGCGAAATTCTACACACAAAGGGCACTACAACGAATCGCAGTCTGAGTAGCCTACTGGCCTTTTAGCTTGTTCTATATACATAAGTGCGACCAAATTTATCATATATAGTACTTTTCATTATCTTTTAACTTGCAAAATTCTCCTCATGCGGGCGCCACAACTAAATGTCTTCTAAATCACCTATATATAAATTAGGGTAACAAAATTCACAATATATATTCTGCTGGTAATTATCTCACAACTGACATAAGGTTTTCGAAATTTTACACATAACTAATCGTGCACTGACTTAGCTTTTGCCATACCCGCCCAAATGCAGTGCAATGGAATTTAACCTGCGCCATATAAGTGATGAAGGTGATATGTGGCAGCGTTCATTCTTAGCTATTAACTTCGCCATGTTGAAAAGAAAAGAGATTTTAACATATGGTTATAAGCGAGAATGGTTTACAGAGTGTCAGAGGGAATTAATACCAGAAGGGGCTCGTTTCTGGAGGAATTGTCCTGGCGGTGATCGTATCCGCGGGATCTGTGTCAGGGACGGGAATCGTTTCTGGGAGGAGAGGTGGGGTGTGTCCAGATGAGGGTTTTTCCCCGGAAGGGGGTGGTGAGACCGAAATGGGAGAATGTTTTGCGGATGGGGGTCTTGTCCACATGTGCTCCTAGTCAGGAAAGTGATGGGTATGGTTATTTTAGATAACGACATGCAGTTATTTATATACCGTTACTCAACACAAATTGATTAATTAACAGTGAAAGTTATTGTATTCAAAAACTACGGTTTTTAACTTTTTGACTTACTGGTCAATCCCAGATTCAGCATCGGTCACATTTTCCCTCTGCATCAGATGAGATGGTATTTGGTCTTGGAATGCTCCTGCAGAAAACATCCACATACCGTAGCAGTCGGTGCTATCCAATAATCCAACATCTGTTGCAATGATCCTTTGCTTTGAGCTGGTACGGGTCCACTGTAATCCAATTCGTATTCAGATTAGAGATATATCTACGTATGGTTTGAAATATATCTCACCAAATAACGGAAATATTTCTTTAAGAAATCAATGCACTAACATTTAGGCAAACGTTAAGCTTGAAAATAGATATAATAATAAAATAAATGTGCTAAATTGTCGGTGTTCCCATAGTTTCATTTGAGAAATGAAAAGATTATCGTCCTATAATTCCAATTTCTTTAATTTTAAGAATGTTAAAAATCCATACTTAGATCATTCTAGATCATTTAGACGCTTTTGTAAGACAGTATATGTGAATGTGAATTCCATAACCTAATGAATAGCCCCTTTAGTAGACGTTGCTTCTTGGATTCTGGACAAAAGCACTGATAAAAGAGCTTTCAATCCTGCTGATCACAAGTAATTGTAAATGTTTTCCGAATATGTCATATTCTGATCCGCACAAATTGATCTGCTTTCCGCATGTAGATTGATTAACTGAAATTCAGGCCAACTTATCTTCATTAAACTTCTTTTAACGCATATGTTCGAGACATGACAATAATGTTTGGAAAATTTTAGAATCATGTTGGCCACAACCTTAAAAAAAAGTCCGGATTTTTAAAGCAGTATACGTGCAAGATTGTTAGGGAATTGTCAATTGTGCATGTGTTGAGCAGCTCAATTCCGTAAACATTGCCACTCCAAGCCGGAATAAGTGGATACGTTGAAGTGGTTTCATGTACTTGCCTCTTCGTTTTGGTTTTTGGTTCCTACTTGGGTTTTTGGATATTTTTTGTTGACTTCGTCTTTTCTCCCACTTTTCCTTTGCTAAGTCGATGTTTTCAGCATTCTTCTTTCGTTTAGGTAAGCGAAGTTCAGGATTATCTGCTTCAATTAATCCAGTATTTAGTGCCCTTTTCAGTTTGCAAACAAATTCTGTGGGTCTGATTCTCAAATTGTTTTTCAATGTATTTACCTTTATAAGTCGAAACCAGGCTTCAAAATTTGCAGTGGAATCTCTGGTTTCCAAGGATGGAATGTTCTGATCTCTTTTCTTTGACTCGTATCTCGTAATATCCCCCAATAACATCCCACTCCATAGAGGAAAAATTGGTAAAACCGTCTGGTAAAGACTTCCAAGACTTCCAATGTGTAAATTACATTGGTTTGGGAATCAGCGATTTCTCCTGCAAATTCCACTTCCAATATGTCTCTGATCTATGGCTTTGTTCCTGAATTGATCACATGTGTAACTAATCCATGCAAAACAAAACTATTGTCGGTTGTACTTACTTTTCTAAAACCGGTCTGACACTCTATGTAAATAAAGTAATGCTCTGCCCATAATTTTTTGTTTCCTTTTTTTGATGTATAGCATTTATATATCCCTCAGACCAAGTTTCACGAAAGTGACCATATTCAAATACGGCATTAAATACGAATTCTAATGTGGGTGTCAACACGTTTCCACCATAGATAAACATTTCATTTAAGAAATTATCCGAAGTTGATCAATAGCAATGTGGATTTCTAACCGAGATATTCATAGATTCAATTAGTCAAACAATTTGTTCAGGTCTCCGTTGGTGTAATTATCAATGGCAATCTTAGATTAGTGGTTAGGCTTATAAAAATCACCAGCGGGGTTATTCTCTTTTTTGAAAAATTCTGTGAAATCATAAAGAGAAAGGTTGTTTAAGACCGCATCTTTGATCATAGATTTTAACTTTTTCCAGTAATCGTTATTATTTGAAGATCTAGATTGTTCAAGTTTAGCAGTGTTATGAAAATCGTCATCATTACGACAGGTTCTGAGGATAGACTTGTATTTGGTACTGGCTTTTACCATTTCCTTGTGATTTTCGTCCCGTTATACATTACATTCCGTAGTACACCATGGGGTACTTTGGGTTCTTTTGAAAATCTTACTTAAACCGGCATTTAAATTAATTTGCATTTCATTTGAGCACTCAAATAAAATGTTTACAAGTTTGTTTAACTTTGAATCTATATAAAGTGTACTCCTCATTTTCACCGAGTTCGGTTTGCATGTTAAGCAGCCTTTGTTGTATTTCAGTAGATTTCAAAAGTTTTACAAAATTATCCCCCTTTACATTATCACATTTAAATTTTACCATATTGTCTTTGAACGAAAAACATGGTTTAGGTTGGGATTTAATTTATTTAACCTTTTCATCTTTTAAAGTAAAACTTACAGCACAGTGGTCACTCAGATTATTTGGGTTGTTAACTTCAAAATGAGAAATTTGACATAACTTTTTATTAACACAAATTCTACAAGACTCGACCCTCGATGTGTAATATGAACCAATGCCTTTATCGGCGCCACAGTGGCCATTAGCAATACGTAGGAAAGTTTGCTTACAAAAGTTTAGTAGGTTTTGTCCATTACCATTATTTTTACCTTTGGCCATAGAAGCTCGTTTGGGTAGTATAAAGTCACATACATATTCATCTGGTAAATGGAGATAATCCTATTGGTGCTCCTCAACGTAATCAAAGTCATCAGAAGTTCTGCAATTAAAATCTCCACACATAATAAACTGACAATTTTCTTGCTATGACATGAAAACACTGATTCAATCAAACACACTTGTATTTACTAGGGGTACCCTTCCGGAACTTTCCGGTAACACATATAACATAATCAGATGCACAAATCGTATGGTAAAGCCGATACTGCAGAAAGAATTCTAATCCACGTTATATCATCACTTTCAAAATGAAGCAATGAATTTTTGATGCACAAGTAGTTTTTTCAAACAAATTGCTATACCGACAGAATCACGTTTTGCGGTCCGTTTCTTTTCTGTGCGATGGAGTTAAACACTGTGAAATCTTTAACATCTAAATCCACAAGTTCATTTCCCAAGGTTCAGTAAAGATCAAAATATCACGGTAATAAAATAATTCTTGAATTTCAGGAGATAACAATTTGTTTGTTTATTTGTCCGCTTTAGACTTTTGGTTTAATGTTTCGTGGTTATTTGAAATGCCCGCCTATTCTGTAGTTCAAAAATATATACTAGCTACTGTTAAGTTATAGATTCTCCGTTATTCATTCTCAGACGGTTCATTTGGCAGTAAGTGAGCAGCCCCGTCTCATAAAAATCAATCTCAAGCTAATGACCTAATCCGAGAGCCCAGGTACAGGTCCTACTACCATACATTGCGACAAAAGGTCATTTGGAGACGAGATTGTTTCCGTGTTTGAGTTGTCTGAAGACAAATTAAAGTGTGATTGAATTATCTGGGATCGTCAATATAGCGTACGCTGACACATATTAATGTTCACAAATTTTTATCCTTTTTATCTGTTTCAAGTTGACATAATACAATCGCTGTGCCCTCCAGAAGGACAATTTGTCACTTGGTTATACAAATAATCGGTGGGTCCCACTACCACATGTCTAGAAACGGTCTGTCGTAAAAAAAAACACAGACGATACACGTTTGAGATATTGCGAAGATGTCAATGTTTTTAGGATATGGTTACAGAATATCATTAGCCTAATGATATCAAATAACTCGCTTAGTGACAAACGATGTCCGGAGAATATACGAGCTATTGTGAGTGTATGGCAAACACGCGCAAATCGTGTGGAGATGAATTTTCGTCCGTGTCACGTCCCTGGCATGGATATTTAGCCGATTGACGCGTCCATCCCTACACAGAATTGTGTGTTGGTTTGTTTGAGTGGGGTTTTATATCATAATCAGGGATATTTCACTTATATGGTGACGGATTGCCCTGCGGGTAGCCTCGTACATAACACGTATCCGATGGTCAGAGTCACATCATGTGATTCAGTCATATACTATGGAAAATTGCATTTTTCCCTTAAACTATATAGTCTGTCCCTCCGGCCCATCCCATTGGACAACATAGTGCTGTCAAAAAGGAATGGCGTTGAGACTGTCAGCATTTTAACAAGTAGATTTTAAAACTAATTTCTGCAAGAGTATTATAGAATGTGTATAGCCTAATCGATCCCTTATAATTAGCAACTGTAGTTGGACAAATAATGAAAATCTGTTCTAAATGACACCACGGCCACAAATAGAGCAGATCGACACAATTAATGTTAAGATATGAATATAATTACGCCAAGCTAAACTGGAGTTTTAAACAATATATCAACTAAAAGCATTTTGGAATAAATTACTACAAAGAATGTCGAAACAATGTTGTTACGCAGAAACATTCGTTAAACTGGCCATACTAATTTTAACCGGGTTAAATTTATAATGTAAATATTGTTTCGACGATAGCTCCGTAGGTATATACCTAATTAACAATTGTATTGATGTTACTAGATTACAAATAAGAAATTAAATTAGTGTTCAAACGATATTGGTATTCCAAAATGTTCTGGTTTTGGTACCAGATACGTTTTTCAAAAGTTATAACATTAGATTTTTCCGAAGACTGAGTTTCAGATTATCAAATAGCTTTCAAGTCTGTGTATCTCGCTCACCTGATGAGAATGTAGCATACACACTTTACTAGTCTTTGATGTTGCAGTAATGCAAAGTCAAACATAATAACTCTCACATCATAAAACTATTTCAACATCAAATTAAGTATGTAACTGAGACAAAATGTAAGTGTTACGGATATTGGCTTGTACAGCGCTTGATGGTTACTTGTGCTATGCAGTATTCGATTCCGAAGTAGTCAATTAGTGCGTGGCTATATTTGTCCTCGCGGACCGCACAACCTGTAGCCAATACAATCCGGTTATCAGAGATAAGTAAATATACTATAAACTAGGTATTGTATACAAGGTGTTCTATCAATCGGAGGCTTAAACGTAGATGACAAATAAATGTATTTCCTCTGCAGCATCCATCAGGATTAGATATATCAGATTGAATAATCGTACTTTATTAGAAAATAAGGTACATTATGCGGATCATTAATTTACAAAATTTTGATCCAGCGAGTGCCGTCTATTGCGAATTTTAGGACAGTTGAGGTGGACGATTTGATTTTAGTAGTTTTAGTGGAAACATTTTAGAGCTCAGACTAATCATACATTTGACAAGATATGCTTACTGTAGGCGTTTATAAACTGTGCATACAATCATTTATTTACACGATTGATAGGGAATATGTGGATGACGTCCATGCTGTTAATCTGTCGAACAACATACTCTCCACAACACTTCTGTAAATTACATTTTACGCCACAGTGAACAGTAGTGTCGAATCTTAATTTATTAATCAAATGGGTAAATATCATTATCTACTTACATTATGTTTCCTATATACACAAATAAGACTTAACTCACAGTCTAAAGTAACACTGTATCAGGAATCAATGATTACAGTCCTTCTTTCCTTATTATGAATATACACAACTCGTCCTGTAAACGTACTATCTGTGTGTATAACTCATTTTACCACAGCTCACATTTAAAAGCGTCGGTTAATAAATTAAGAACCAAACTCAGAACACACGCTAGTTTGTATGGTGTGCATGGTGAATTTTACCTCATACCTCAAAACTCCCAGTTACTATGAATTTCTGAGTGACATACGGTATACTTCACTTTAAAACGAAATTATAAGAACGATCGACCGTTTTTCAAATATCGTTTAAAACTGGTACGTCTATAGATACTTTGTCCATCTACGATTTATTGCCATTTGGAGTCCTGTATTAAATGTTTCTTATGTGTATCAATGTGTTTTATTTGTGTTTTCGTTAATTCTTTAGAAACGCACCATCGTCATATGAGTGAAATACTATTTAGTTCGACAGGGTAAACACTGCTACTGTATATTATTTGTTTTATTATTAGTTCGTATTTATTATTCAGCATAAGTTGAGCGTTATGTCTTGTACTATGCATAGCATGTAGAACCTAATCGTCGACATAAAACACCACCAGTAATTGGAAAAGGGTATATGAAACCTTCACTCAAAGCTCTTAGATTGGTATTCTTATTCCGCCACAGAACAAACAGAGCTTCACAGAGGTATATTTGATTTACCATAACATCATTGAATAGAAATTTGTTACAAACAGTATGGGTTCTACTATTGAGGTAGACGGTTTTTTACCGTCAATTACAAATGGATCCTTTTGATCGCTGTTTTGGCAAGTGTTCAGTTTGGTCATTACATATCAGTTATTTTGGTTGAAATATTCCGGCTCGTCGTAGAATTATAAATCGCGCGAATGGGCGATATACACATGTACTGAGATAGATAGAAATACAGTGCTTTGTCATTTCTGTCTCAATTCTATTTATTATCGTCGGTTGTGTGTTAAGGCCGAGTTAACTTATATCCTTAAATTTAATTTGTATACGTTGGCGGCGTTATAGAGAGTTAGATTCCGTCGGCTTAATTTGACCCATTTCTTCATCGACTGTGTAATCATGGAACATCTCTGGAACCTGTAGAGCATGGGCTCCAATTAAATATAACTAGAACGGAATATATATAGCTTGTGTGGGATTAATTACAGAGCTGAACCTCGTCGTCTAGATCTGTTTAATTTCTTCATCGATATTGTCATTAAGGGAAGCGGGGTTCCAAGAAATTGGCTTCCCAGCGAACTGTCCTAAAGTTACACATAGATCTAGGCCGAGGTGACCTATTATAAACATACCTAGGTTTCTTTGCATGGTCAAATCTGATAGAACATGTATTTCCGATTGCGTTCTGTACTTCCATATACAGCTTCCGGTGAGCTTTTATCCCATTTTATAATTGTTCACATACATAAATCTATAATTGTGCATCCATCAAGTCTAAAGTGCGTGATTTAGCTGCAAGATATAAACCAGTCCATGCATAACGTGGGATGGTATGACATCATTGGAGTAACTGCCACCTCGACACACTATTTCCGTGGTCCAATTGTTGCAGATACATGCATTGGAGCCCACAAATGTCAGTTCTTATAATGAATGTACAGTAACTGTAGATCTATTTGCGTAAATAGATCAAATATTTTCAGAAATAATCTCAATTATTATTTCATTTGTAATTTATTAATTAATAGGTATACAATGTGGTATTTTGTAAATTACGTTCTGACAAGACGGCCACTGCAAGTGATATTTAGATAATTGATTGGTCAATTATTGGGTACTGTTGGTCCGTTAATTTTGTGCAAAGCTCATATAGCATCCAGTACGTGATCTAATTCACTATCATGTCCATCACTTTAGCCCGGAGATCTTTGCCATAGTGTGTGGCAAGTACTCCTTAATTAAACACAGGTTAGCCATTCTCCCTAAATCAGTATCTCGGAATAACTATATTTAGCATAAGACCGCTGCGGGCTTATTGATTGAGTTTATAATCAATTCCACGAGAGTATGAGTAATATAATAGCAGAATTTAGAAAATTCTATTGTACTTATAAGGTCTCCATTTTTAAAAATATCTTGATAACAACTATTTTAAACGTAAATTTCGCTTAACGTTTTTTTAAATCAATCTCAGTGATATTGCTCTTACAGGAAAATCGTATACAATCCTATGGGATTTTGAAAATCCTATCGAGTCCTTTATAAAATAATAAAGGCTATTATATGACCCTATAAAATCCTATATTTCTATAAGGGCGAAGGTGTGTCGTGATAGTCGTTTCACCGAAATGATTCCTCTTTCGTACCAGTGTGAGGTACTAATGGTGTTATAATCTAGTCTCAATACACTCTTCGAAAAATACGGCTCTAATGTAACCCTGTAAGTTGCTTCAGACAGGACACTGGTGAAACCCTTTATGGTTCTGTATGGAACCCTGGCAGCAACTGCCCCAAGAACTTCTCCCTATCGTATTACATCAAAGAACCGTCGTAAATATCCCATACCGATCCATTCTCTTTTCTAAAGAACCATTATTTCTTAGAGTGTACAAATTTAAAATAGACCCGTGTTTGGGCATGGGTACAATAAACTAGATTTCAACATACAACCCTACATTGTATGCCAATGAAGAAACAGCAGAAAAAATATAAATCTGCGGAGATCTGAACTGTTTGTTTTTGCTTTTTTCTCTTGTAAACTAACGGACATTACAGTTGAAACAGATACAACAGGGCAAGAAACACTGTATTTACGGGATACACTCAGGTAAACACATATAAAAATACAACTCGGATTAAGATCAACGTATTGACCTATTCAGTAAATATGACGTCGTCACTTATGAAAGTAAATTGTTATGCCGCGAGCCTTTGCAGCGCAGTCGGTGAGAACGGATAAGATATTTAATGAATAATAATTATAGATTTTAGGTCAATTTCGTGAGTGTCATGTATCAGGTCAACTATACACTCGGGTCGATTTTATAATATACTGTATTATTATATATGTGTATCCAAGAGTATGTCTATACTTGAAACGTTTTACAAATAGTTTTTGTATTAATTTGTCGACGTTGACAACCGTAACAGAAGTTAATTCAGAACAAACATTTTCGATACGACGCGATACTAATAACAGTTTAGTTCATTTGACGACAAGTAATAATAATTTTAGTAGCCCTAGTATGGTGATATAATCGTTTATGTCAGTGTATATGAGCCGTTGAATTAAGTATGCTGTTGGTTAGATTAAATATCTTATTTTAATTGTTCTGTGATATGATATTTTAAGGGTGTGTTTGGTACTTGTGGCTAGTAACGGCAGGACTGAGATTTTGTGTGCGAAGATGGCGTTGCAGAAACAGATAATTTTATTCCCAAATTGTGTAGCTAACCAGTATATTTAGCTAATTAATAGCACACAATCAGAGTATTTGGTGCATATATGATGCATTGCCACGAGAGCTTAGTATAGACGATCAGATAGGCCAAGATTTTTGTAAATTTTGACATCACTTGTGCGGCTTGAACACGTAGGCCCTACAACGACACCCTAGCTTAATTTGAAAGTAAATGTAAATAAGGCTTCATTTTTGCAAGTGACATATAACTAGTGATATATAGGAAATTAGTCGCATATATTTTGGTTTAAATTCAGTAAAATAGATCTCAGAAGGATATTTTAGCTTAGTACACATGAAATCGTAATACGGCCTATACAGAGCTGGCCGAACAGGTGTACCGTAAATGTTCGGATAACTTGATTTTAAATTCTTTTTTATATCCAGTAATTCCATACTTCGTTTCTGCTACAGCTTGAACCTTCACGAGTATTCACTATGATTAGAATGAACAGTACTGTAGCACATATATTAGAGGAGATAAACAGTAATAACAGCAGAATAAAGAATATAAAACATCTCAAACATAATAAAGACCACAGAACTTTGTATCAAGTGATATATGCTGAGTAAAGAAGAAATGAAGTGTACAAGATAAACAGGCTTGTAGTTTCTTCATTCCATCGTTTACATATGCTATTCATATTTGTTACAGCTTGCAACCTGATGACAAGGAATAACAATGTAAAATATTCTGGGTATTTAACTGAGATATCACAGGGGTGCATTGACCCCTTGTTCAGGACAGCTTCGATGGCGAATCTTACACAGAAAACAATTATTCAGACAACCCCAATGCAATGTACAGCAAACTATATCCTTACCAAATTTATGTAGAGCACTTGAAACTCTCACATATGACCGAGGCTGGAGTATCGATATGCAAACTTCTTTTCTTTCATTTATTTTTGGTTTATATTAATTTGCTTAATTTATTAGAAATAATACAGAAATATACAAATCAGCAACAATGGAATTAGCCTTTATTACATATTAAAATCCCATTTTTTTTACGTATTGTTGCTTTCTACTGAAACTGGCTGAAATCATATACTAATAAATCTTAAATTGTAATCTAGTGAGATATGTTTTGCTTAAACAGATATATCTAGCAGTAATGTGATATGGTAATATAATTATAATGCCTTTGTTGTGACAGGACCAGGTGCTCGAGATGGAAGTACACGCCATGCAGAGACAGGAAGTAATGCTCGTAACAGAAATTCAGACGATAAGTGGCGTGTAGACGGGATTGTTCTCGACAGAAGTACACAGCATGTGTGAATATAAGACATTTTGTGCTGGAATTTGGACAATGCTAATAAGTTGTCTCCATAAAGAAATTATCACTCTGGTAACCTTCTACATTTCTATGAGCAATTTTCGTTTTCCAGAATGTGTGATTTGGATACTCCATTCATGTTATGGAACTAGCTTTTTTACATGAATTTAAGTGATGCCAATACCTTTAAAGCGGTTGCAAGAGGCTTTCAATGTATTTATATTGATATCACAATAATAAAAATAGCTCTGATTGATTAAACTGTTTTTATAGTATACGATAGGATTATTCATGCACTTCCATTAACCTATTTAAGAGAATATAACGAACAAAAATATGTTTTGATAACAAAAACTAGACCGTTAAGTCAATTAAACAAGAGTTTGTTTAAATAATACTTTTAAACATATTTATTTTCTTCAACAAGTAAGATTTTATTGCTTTACTTATTTCTTTACACTTGCTTTTTAGCTTACGACAAGTGTCACAAGTACTCTATTGATATTACTTGTTTTAGCGGCATTTAGAAGCTGGGATGATAACATAATAAGTAAGACTTTATGGATTTTCATTTTAGCTTGAAAACGGTGCTAGTATCTGCATTGAAACGTTGTGTATGAATAAAACCAGAAGTTGAAAATCCATAAAGTCTTACTTATTATGTCTATTGATATTGACAATGCATTGTATTTAATGTAGTCATTATAACTAATGTTAATTTTTCTGATTTATATTTTGCATGGTCACAATTCATTTAATTGGGTTGCTTCGGTTGTAGGGCTTTGTATGATTGCACCCTTTATTTAAATACTTTGTCATTATCTTGTTGATATTTATATTAGGAAATGAAAACAGCAATAACAGAGACTAGTCACAATGACTAATCCCGTCCACTGTAAATATAGCTTTTGGGGTTATTTCAAAGGCAAATAAACACTATTCCGTTTAAAACGTGTTACCGACCCATACATGCATTGTTGTGTTTAGATTTTAAAATCAAAATAATGTTTAAAACTTATAAACATTGGCTTTAATGGAACTAAACACATTGTTTTGATTTTTAACAAATTGTTTAACTTACTTAAACATTATGTTTAAATATTGGCTATAAACACATTATTGTGTTTAAAAAGTGTTAGTTTCGCGCTTATTATTGCGTTTAGAACCTGAACGTTTGGATTTACAGTGTAGAAATCGTGCAAAACCCATATAGTTGTACACCTGCAAAGAACTGAATCGAAATTTTCAAACTATAAATCAAAAAACTTCTAACTGGACTTTTTATATAACTTTTTCACAAATGCAGGACAAAAAGAGATTGTTCATACAAACAAGTTAAAAAAAGAACAACTTTGAACTCGAAGTGTTTTTCCATCGTTAGAAGTTTTATTTCCCTTTATACATACTGCTGTCTTGTTTATAAGCAACAAATACGTAACAATCAGTTAAAATTAAACAAATAGCTCTGGTAACTTAATATACATGTATCGTTTAAATGGCGTTGCAAATGAAATAAGGGTTGCTAATCTTCAAGTTGCTGCTAATAATACACGTTGATTGGTTAAATGGCTTTTTTGGTCAGAAGTACATTTAAGATGCATGAACTTGGTAACAAGCTTCTTCAATAGTACGTTTCTATCTCATTCCAGAGATCGTTTTCATGTGAGATTAATAGGAGTATTCACAACAAATTGACAAATTTCTAGATAACTTTACTTTTTAAAAAATATGTTTGTACAGATGACGCCGGATGTTAAATCAAGTGAGCTCCCACACCGTCATATAAGTGAAATCACCTTAAATATGTATAGCGTACAACCCAAATTAAATTAAACAAACAATGTATAATTTGCTGTAGAATAATTAATTTTATGATAATAAATAATGATGCTTTTGGAACTTTCACATTTTGAATATTGCCAACTATCATTATAACACTTTTCGAAAATAAGGCTCTAATGGAACCCTTAAGGTTCTTCAGTCATGGTCTAGAGGGACCCTTTTAGGTTCTGTATATAACCCTCACCGCAGCTGTTCCAAGTTTTTCTCCATTTGAACCGTTTTTGTAGTAATGGTTCAATACGGAACCATCCTTTTTTTCTAAAGAAACCCCAAAGGACCATTAGCCCTCGGCCGTGGCTTCTGTGGTAGCGTGTGCGCTTCCTAATCCTACTCCAATTTACCGTTCACGGGATCTAGTCCGTCTGTCGACTATCAGGTATATGAGTGAATCACACGATGTGGCTCCGGCGATCGCGGGGGTAGTTTTTACAAGGTTTCCTACGGTTTTCCACCGTAATGAGGCAAGGAACAGAGTGAAGTAGACAATCCGTCGTCATATAAGTGAAATACCCTGGAGTACGTCGTTAAGCCCCAATCAAACAAACAAACAATCAAAGGATCATTATTGTTAAGAGTGTAGATCGCCACTATAGCCACCGGAGACTCGTTAGAACGAAGACGTAATCTGTTAAATGTTGTCCCGATCTATTTTGTGAACTGATTAGCTAAAAGTTTATTTGTAAACTTTTTTATCTCTATTCCTCTGTTCGGCGTAATTTTAACATTAATTGTAACACTATACTTAAGAACTCGCAACTCATTGGAAAAAAGATTTTTCCAGGCAATTTAATTTTTTTTGGAAGCATTAACCTGGATCGTGATAACTAACTTCATTTTATTATAGAGTTTTGATTCTCACTTAAAGCAGAAATGTCAAACGTCGACTTGCTTAGTGAATTTAATTTAACAATTGAACATTTTTTCTGTAGATTTAGAATTTTCTGGGTAAAACAACTCGCCGGCATTTTAACAAAATTGGTTTCCAATGTGTTATCTAAGGGGGGACGTGTCGCTATATAAATAGTCACGAAATTCACTAACCATCCGTGATATGGCTGTTTAGTAGGCTTACGATAATAGGCAACGATAATGAGCATTTCATGACATTCATAGACTATAAGGTAAACCGATACACCACATATACAGTGTACCATGAGGTAATGTCAATGCCATACATATGCGTATACAATAGTTTCTTTGATCTGAATAGATTGTATGTCCGCTGGCCAATTAGCCAATTAACAAAAATGTTAATGTATTAAAATTGGTTAGGCAAAATGACTATGCATGTCGACAATGTTTTTGTTTGTTTCATTGGATTTGTACGCCTCAGATAGTATTATACCTATTCTGCTCGTATGGCAGTGTGTTAACCACCTGCATGGAGGAATTCACCATCGACAGGAATGGTTGTTAACAAACAATAGCAATAAAAACAGACCTGCCAAATACCATGACTTTATCTAAATTTTGGACCTGATCTGCAGAAGTACATATTACATCCTCGAGATTGAGATGCAATAACCAATATGTTTGCTGAGAAAACAATGAACGCATAGTGAATCATGTTCACCTCTTTTTTAAATAAAAAATATTGTTGAACTATTTTCTAATTTACCTTGTGTATTACTAGCTTAATTGTTATATATCTGTTTGCTGATGTTCCCGATCTAGGGCTAATAAATATTGATATTAGGACGATCTAACATAGTTAATAAATCCGTGTTTTGATCTCACGGTATGCTTCCCGGAAAATTAATGTAATTCGTTCTATACTAGAGAAACTTCAGATTATATTTAGGGGATGCAGAAAGATGCAATAATTAGGTTGGATATCGCAGATCTAAAATGAAACGACACCAAAAATATAACGGAATACTCTATCCATATTACCATATTTTATGATATTATCTGATGAAGAATTTGTTTGTTTTGTTTGAATGGGGATTTACTTCTTACTCAAGGGCATTTCAATTACCTGACGACGGAGTGTTCATTCCAACCTGTTTTGTTGTTTAAATACGGTGGAAAAACCGGGAAGACACTTCGTAAAATCCTATCTCCCGATTTCCGGAGCCACATCATTTAGCTCACTCATTTACCAGATCGTCGACAGACGGACTCGAACCCGAGAACGGTACATCGCAGTAGTATTAGTAGGATCAACTTTTTGATCACAAAGATTATATAAGCACTCACAATTGTTTTTTAGTAATTCTATTGTACAGTTATGCCAAATTGTTATTGTCATCATTAATCGCTGACGCTACTTTATAACCAAGCGTTAACCGACAAAACGAATCTGTCGATGAAAATAAAGAAATAACATTTTCTAATACGGATCCATTCTCTTTGATTGCTTGCGAGAAGTTTCTTGTTTAACATCATAAATTATTCAAACGGCTAAATTTTTCACTAGCGTGGGTTATTTTCACTGATAGCAAAACAGACAAAATAGCTTAGACCGTATACATAATTTATTTGATATCCACTTGAGCTCAAGACGTGAAAATCATCATGTAGATAAATACCTGTCACCATCGAAATATCTAGAGCCTGGAGTTGTTGCTTACATTTCGGACCGTTAACATTGTTCTGTATATGAGACCATTTTTAATCGATTTACTCACACTGTTGGCGACCTGATATGCGACTCAAATAAACATTGATTTCGAAATACTGTCATAGACAGAAAGAAGTTTACATTTACGTGCATTGTGTTAAGCACTGTTATTTCTTCAGCACTGCAAGAAGGTATTAAACACTTCATATGGCTTAATCGGATGTATCGAAATCGATCGACATCGCTAAATACATCGATTTGGTCTGACCAAAATGGTTTTCATTTCGGTTCCACATTTATCTGATTGAAAGCAGTTCCTTATACATGACCGCTTTTATGCAATTGTATAGACCTGGTAACGTCTAAAGTCAACCGTCGTCTAGATTCAGAATTTGCTACACAATTTGTTACGTTCTTGGGCAAAATCTTGTTTATGGTCGATCTGGCTTCGCTAGGCCGCTGAATTCTTAATTGCATAAGCACTGTCTCGGCGCGGTCACAATTTGACCAGTACAAATTTAAATTCATTCGAACTTCTTGGGCAATGCCCAAATAACATTCATATATAAATTTTATTTTGTTTCGACATTAAGTGTCAGTTACCACGCTATGACATCAATCGGGACTGAGTTATGCCACTAGTAGAATGTGTATATCAACACGATAAAGTCCATCCACGAGTTGCTTTGATGTTGCTGAAATTGAAATCGCTTACTGATTCAGTTTATTCCTTTTTTGTACGCCAGTACAAAACCATGACGAATCTAATCCATACACTTTTCCAACTTAACATTTACACAGTTGGAATTTCAGAGAATTACTTCGGGCAATATATTGTTCTTAACACCACAGTAGTTATCCAATGAGAGTCTGTTGCTTACGATAAATATCACTCAAGAAAATTAATTTGGCTTGAGGCGGACGGTTTTCAAAAGGAATAATTTTTCTATCGATAAACAATAGATGGAGTTTTAAAACAGTTTACGCATACTTAGTGTTTCGGTGATTGACTGGAGGAAAGAAGATACAAAGAGAGAAAACAAGACAGAAAAGAAAGCAAAAGAAACGAACAGAGACACACACGCACAGTCCAACAACAAAAGCAAAACAAAAAATTATCAGTTGAAACCCATAACCTTATAATATATCAATAACAGTTCCTAAGTAAGTCACAGCTAAAAAGTCCTTATAAAAAAGTACCATGGTGTAGGCCAAAATACCGTTGTGAAACCATGGTATACCATGGTATGCCACAGTATATTGGCCTCATTCAATGGTAAATCCGTGGTACACCATGGTACTTTTTTATAAGGGGTATAGATCACAACCGACTACCACATGTATTACAGAACCTAACATGCAAATGGTCATCTTATAACTAGTTCCCTTCAAAACTGAGAGGTTATTTCATTATTGAAATAAGAGGAATAAATTTGAAATGCAATTTTATTTTATTATTTTGTTTAAGTCTCTAAATCCAATAATAATCAGCCCGCAAGTTAAATTATAAGAGAGTGAAGGCCTAGGGCCAAAAACTAGAATTACATTGCCGTTACCTGCATTGACAAAATGATAGAGGGACAGCAATATATTATCCCATCTCCGATCCGTCGTTCCGGCTTCCAAACTGTTCCACTTTTAGTCCACCCAGTAAATCATACAATTATTACTTACACCCAACGAGAACTAGATGGTAGCATTATTTGTATATAGCCGGGATATCTTTTTCCACAGATACAAGTCGCATCGGGATTAGTTACATCTTAATGATGCCGTAAAAAAGGCTAAGCTGTGTCGAAATGAAGTCATAAGTCATATTCTCTGAATAAAACAACTAGTGTACTATGACTTTATATTATACTGTTTTGTTGTCCTCTGATCCAAAAAGACGATGCTTATTCGTTGTGCCTTGCAGTGCTCAAGTCTGGACATGGAACATTTACCACGATCTCATTTCATGGTCTAGTTTGATGCCAGTCTCGTCAATATTTGTATCTATCATCCTTTGCATGAGACTGTACAACGTGGAATCACACCAAGAGAATATCGCCGACACAGGGCAATATAAGTGAGTTCTTGATCTAACTGTCTTTGTAATTGCCATTTATTTGACAGAGTGTCAAACCGGGAAGAAACAGTACAGGTGTATGTCTATAGTCGATTCTATGAGCCTGGTCACGAACAACATTTATGCACTTGACCATTGATGCTGGTTCTTTAAAACAACACATGTATAAGCGACTGCTATTGTTGACTGAAAACAAACATAAATTGTTTGCCAAACTTTTTAATTGTAAGAAGTGTACATGTATCTTAGGTATTTACAGATTGATGATCAGACGAGTAAATTCATACTAGAGTTATATGCCATATTTTAACAGATGTAGAAAATATATGGCGTTTCCAGTGAACCCCAGATTTGACAATATTTAAACCGGAAATCTGACCACAAATCACGGTATGTTTATGTTTTTATTGTAGAGAAACACACTTTTGCTTGACTCCACCACGATTCGAACTCGGGTCTCTATCTAGAAGGGCCAGGGCCCGTATTCATAAAGATACTTATGAATTTCTTAAAGTTAAGAAATATTTAGCCAAATTTCAGCCTTTCTTTTTCCATTGAAAAACGCTTAAATGTGAAATAATACATTTCTATTTTTAAACTTTCACTTATAATCTATCAATTAACACCACAAAAATTTAAGAAATATAATGTTTATGTATTTAAAGTGATGTTTGAAAATTGGCTAAGTTTTTCTTAACTTTAAGAAATACTTAGTTAGCTTTATGAATACGGTCTCTAGTCGACGGAGGTAAAAATGCTATCACGACTGAAGGAGCTCGATTTTCACCCAAGCAAAGGCGGCAAATTCATTGATATAGCTACTGTCTAAGCGTGATTTGTCCTACATCTGTGTATCACAGGTGAATGTATCACAGCTTCATGGTAAAGCTTAACATAATAATTTGTTCATAGTTTTTTCAAATAACCGTAGCTACAAATTTTAAACAAAATTACGGAAACCCGCACAAATGTATCCCTGTTGGCCCATATTCTTCCGATATCGCCTGTTCCTTTCGAGTATTCATGAACCGTCGGGTTATATTGGCCAGATCTCAAGAGCTTCACACTATTGTGCTAGCACAGATGCAGGCTCCACGGAATCCATCGTCATCGTCTCCATATTAACTGAATGTGCGAATACGTACACAAGTGATTTTCTGCGACACATACATTTTTATTCGTCGTGTGAAGTGGTATTTAGTACTATTATCATACTTTGTATCGGTTAAAACAATTTATCTGAGCTTGGTTAAAACATTAACATAAACTTAATACCTCTGTTTCCTTTAGTTACAACCTAAAGTACACCACATGAATAGACGGCCTATTAGACAGTCGACTTTCAATTATTCACGCGAGTACAGTTTCGACATAGCAGTGTTTCTGACAGTTTTACAAGGGGTTTTGCGATAAACTCTGCTAAAAGGTGATCTATGTTGGCTTTGTTAATTGATATTTAGGACAATCTCCTGATTTTCAGGCCTCCAGTTATTTTATGGTTCTGTAAATCATACACTTCGTCCATTCCATCTTAACAACGGGAGATATTAAAGACACCGTGTCAGAAAAGGGATTTCTGAAACCTGTGCTGCGGTGACACGTTATAAATGAGAGATGTCGTAAAACATCTAACATGTAGTACTATCCAATGATTTGCAGATCACTAATGAATGGATTGGCTTATAACGGTTAAGTTACAGGGTACATGCTCAACTGTTTAGTTTCTTTTGAGCACACTAAACTCAGCTTTTCCAAAAATAAACTATACAGCTAGTTATTAAATAACAGTTTTAGATGATGCCGAGATGGAGCCTTAGCTAGTGTTGACATTTGACCGTATCACAATTCCAAAAAATATTGTCGTATAAACCGGTAAAAAAAATCTAAAATCCAATAAAATCAGCGATAACGTCTTTAAGAAACGACTAAACGGTGTCCAGGTGTTCATTTATCCACAATATGTGAAAAATCTCATCATAAAACAATTTGTAAAATTCTATCAAAGATATTCGTTTCAAAATTATTTCACGTTTTCGGTCTTGGAAATCTAAATTGTGAGATGAAGCTTACAAGTGACCTTAAAAAAAACACAATATATTTTCAACTTTACAACGGGTTGTCAGTGATGTTTTCCTACATTAAATATATAATGTAAAATTTGGAAACAATTGTCAATAATAAAAGGCATGTTAAATAAAACAAAAGCCTTGATACCTGCAGATCTCAAGGGTGGTTTTCCTCAATCAATAGACTGTCACACTCTCATGATAGTGGGAAAAGGTTACGTTCGGCCTTACACTTCAGGCATGGAACCGTTCTTGAGGTCAGTAGTTGACGAAACGTATTTTACCAACAGCTCATTTATCACTAACTAAGTCACCATACCAATGAAAAAACGCCTTCAATCGCGAGAATGGTGGCGATTAAATCTGTAGGCATAAAATTGTAAACGTTTTGCGACGGCGTAATACCATAGTCAATGTCAAAGCCCTTTCAAGCAATATAATTGGTGGGTAATCATCAGTAGTTCATTGAGCCGTGATTTATATTAAAGAATCGCCGCTACGTCTCTATCGGTTAAATGATGGAAGAAAAATGAGTAAAATAAATCACACTTAATGACCAATGCCGTCGACAACTACTGTTGTACGGTTTCTTGTATCCCACGATAATTAATATAAACTTTCGCTTGTCATTCAGGCAAAATGTTAATCTTGTGTCTTTGAACAATACCGTAATCGTTAGCACAATCCATGATCAGTCTGACAAAAATATATAACTTTATTACATTCATCTGCTTTCATTCTTTTGCTATGCTGGAACCTATGATATTCACAAATATTCCAGCTAATTTGTGCTGGATTTAAGTATGTTTAAACTCTCTGCTGTTAAGTTCTTACTCTGTTTTTAAATGCACTACACCCCACTCTGTACTGGTAGCAATGAGCTGCCCCCGCAAAGATACAACACACTGACATTCTAATCGTTAACAACAGCTCAACATTTTGGGTTTGGTTCTGTCCGGACTACAGTACTTTTTTGAGTGACGTCTGCACACTACATGCAGTGCGACAGAGTTCTTCAGTGTAGATTTCAATGCACCAAACACGGATATAGTGAAATTTACCAGGTGAATTGATTCCAATAAGTCAGAGAAAATGAGTTGATACCTTAAACGAGAAGACCACCCAAAAACCATATTCTATAAATAAGTAAAACTTTTTGTGTGTAATACAATACATTAATTTCCATTT
>JAQQZZ010112968.1:0-15221 GCA_030265115.1 Mopalia vespertina | reverse complement strand
AGATGTGCTCACTTATAGAATGCCAGATAAATAAGTGTATTTTTCTGTTTATATTCCCTATTCTGAGATGTGCTCACTTATAGAATGCTAGATAATTAAGTGCAGTTTTCTGTTTATATTCCCTATTCTGAGATGTGCTTACTGATAGAATGGCAGATAAATAAGTGGGTTTTTGGTTTACATTCCCTATTCGAGATGTGCTTACCTATAGAATGCCAGATAAATAAGTGTACTTTTCTGTTTATATTCGCTATTCTGAGATGTGCTCACTTATGGCTTTCAAGATTTTCTTGAAAAAGCATATTGAAATCATTCGATTTATTATTATTATTATTATTATTATTTTCTCTAAATAACTAAAAAAATAAATTAGGTATAAGTAAAATGCTAACATGATCTAATCAGAAACAAAATTGAGTCGATAACCGCATCGGGATAATTCTAAAGTTTGACGTCATTTTTACGCCATTTTGATTTTCTCTTTTTTCAAAATATTTGTGAAGGCTTAAAAACAAGCCAATGAATAGCTCTGAAATTTAATAGACTTATAGCCCATACCCAGCGAGGAATAGTTTGAAAAAGTTGTTTCGATCATGTCATTGGTATGATATATATAGTAGGTTAAATAAGTCACGTGATCATTATTTTTGGACTTCCGGTTATAGATATATATCGTTAAACACGGATTTACTTCATGAGTACGAATCCGCTAGCGCCTTTTGTTTGAGTTTAATAGATGTGACGTCTCAAAGTTAACAAAAGTGACCATTTCAACAGTCACCTGAAAGAAAACGGCTTGTCACAGTATACTTTAATTAAGATAGATTATAACCCTGTTTATGTACTATATTGCGCAGTGACCAAACTCACTTTCCTATTTTAATCACAAGACTTATAAAGCATCAAAGTTGAAAAAAGTTCAAGAGTTGAAGTTACGATTTGAATTAAATTTTAATGGCGTTGCATTATTTATCTTCACAAATTTCGAGGATCGATTAAATTTAATGTCATAATACAATTACAACAAAATTAAGAGGCCTCTGAAATTGAAGAGCAGATCGGAAAAAAAATATATAAACGTCTACAAGTGAAGAACCTTTCATCATACGGATTTGGAAAAAGTATTGTAGTTTACATTTATGAAGACAAGTAAAATATGAGAAAATTGTGCCCTTTGGATAAATAAATTAAAAGTTGTAAAATCACAACAGAACGGTATTCATGAGCATGTAAAACACATGCCACAACATTATTCAACCTTTAACACAGAACAGGTCCAGATAACGCATATAGCAACGCATTCTTCTCGTAATCAGAGGGTCGACAGTTCGATCCACCCTAGATAAACTTTTTTTTCTTTCTGTAAAAGGTACATTATTATAGCGAAATAAAGCTTTTATTTTTTCAGCCAAATTAGCTTGAACTTGAAAGCCATATAACAGTTTGTCCGGTTATAACCTCTAGTTATTATTATTATTCTTCTTCTCTCTAATTATCTAAAAAAATGAATAAGGTATAAGTAGAATGCTAACATGATCTAATCAGAAATTAATTTACCTCGAAAATTGCATCGGGATAATTCTAAAGAATGACGTCATTTGGGCGCCATTTTAATTATCTCACTTTTCAAAATATTTGTAAAGGCTTAAGAACAAGTCAATGATTAGCTGTGAAATTGAATAGACTTATATAAAGCCCATACCCAGCGAGCAATAGTTTGAAAAAGTTGTTTCGATCATGTCATTGGTATCATATATATGGTAGGTAAATAAGTCACGTGATCACTATTTTAGGACTTCTGGTTCTTGACGTATATCGTTAAACGAAGGTTTACTTCATGACTACGAATCCGCTAGCACCTTTTGTCTGAGTTTAATAGATGTGACGTCATTTCCGGTCAAAGTTAGCAAAAGTGACAATTTCAACAGTCACCTGAAAGAAAACGGCTTGTCACAATTTATGTAGATTATAACCCTGTTTATGTACTTTATTGCGTAGTGACCAAACTTTGCAGAGGGGGGGAACATGTACACCACATGAGATTTGTCATGTCACAAGATTTAACGGGTAATATATAAACAAACTTGGGCGCCTCCACTTCAAATTCTGTTTTCAAAATTTAATAAAACTTTAATACTGTAGAAAGCGATTTTCGATTGACAAAAAGTCAAAAACCATACTTCAAAAGATATCTGCTTTCACCGAATTTTAATGAGGCAAAAATATCGGAATTATCCTATTGGTGGCCCATCATCGACCCTTTCGATGTGGCTGAAAACCAGGTTGTCATGGCAGCCCTGGTCATTAGGGGAGGTAAGACGGAATGCAAACAAAGATTGTATCGATGCAGAACCTATTTTCTAATTGTTGAAGTGAATAAAATCGCACACACTGCCTTGGTCGATGATGCGCATTCATTATAAATGTTTTTTCTCAGGGTGTGCTGCCTATTATGACAGTCCTGCAAACTTGTCATAAATATTTGATTGTTAGTTTGTTCGTTTGATTGGGGTTAAACGTCGTACTCAAGGGTGGAAAACCAGGAGGAAACCTCGGAAAAACCAACCACGCGATTGCTGGAGCCACAACGTGTGACTCGTTCATATACCTGAGGGTTGACAGGTGCACTCGATCCCGTGAACGGTACATTGAAGCAGGATTAGTAAGCGCACACGCTACCACTAAGCCATGGTCGCAGCCGCATACAAATTTGAACATGCTGAAAAAAAGGTGAATTACTAACATGGTCAAGTTAATAGACTTAAGGTTATACTCAACAACATTATCTGTGCAATATAGTCCTATCTACTTTTTCAGGAATATTTTTTTATGGCTGGGAAGGATGTTAGATCAGTCACATAAATCTTTCAGATCAAACAACAGTCAGTAATAAATATGGACAGACAGAAAATATAAGGGGTTTATAGACAGAATGAAATAGGATCACATAGGGCAGAGAATAATCAATATTACTACAGCTGTATCAATCTTAATAACCTAAAGTATTTATGAAACCCTACTTATAAAAGTGAGACAACTGATAACATCTTTGTAAAAAAAAAATATTGGGTTAATAAATTTATGATTATTGGTTTGTTTGTTTGATCAGGGTTCAACACTTTAGTCGAGTTTATTTCACTCATATGATGGCCTCCAGTCAGACATCTTCCCTAGGCAAGTCTGATGTCTCCACGTAGTTCTGTAATAAGCCTTGCCACACTTACCCCATTCCGGTGGTTGGACAAAGATCAAAGCAAATTGAAAAAAACGAAGAAGCCAATCAAATACATCAGTCACTTTTCAAACAATGTAATGCCTCTGCAGAAATATCATGGTAAACAGCAGAGAAAGACAATATTTTTTTCGATCACTGGCCCTAATTATGCGTATTCTTGGTTGTCTATTACAGCGGCATGACAAAATTTTTCCTTATTTTGTTTTAAATGGGATTTTAATGTATTTCAATGTTAGGACGTATTGCAGAGTAATATAAAGCAAAATGGTTACAGGCTGCTGTACATTGCTGATTACTCTAACTATGAGGGATAACTCCTCCTTGTTTGACTACAAATATGGCCCAAGTGTGTCACCTTATGGAATAGAGTTTCACGTCAAGACACACCTTGTCTCGAGAAGTTGACAGTCAGAGAGAATTGTCAATATTTAAAGGTAAAAACAAAACCATCAAGATGATTTTAAATTATTTATTTATTTACAATTTAACTGACTTAATGCAAACTGGTAAAAATCTAGGTAAAAGATAACAAGATAATATCTAATTCTTAAACAGTAATATAATAATACCATGCTATATTAAGTAACATAAAACTGATCAAACTCATTTTGATTTTACAATAATCAATCAAAATATTTTCCTATATTTAAAACCCTGCATAGCATATTTGCAATTGACACATTTTATTTTATTCATGTAAGTCTAGATTTGCGAAAAAGAGAAGACTTACATGTAGTCCTTAATTCAGATTGATTGATTGGTGTTTCTGCCATGCTTAAGGGTATTTCATTTATATGACGACGGTGTATTCCAACAATAATTGACACTATAAACACAACCAAGATGTGAAGTATTTCCATAATGTTTTGAATCAGAATCAATCAGAACTAACATATGTTTCTAATAATCCATATGTTTATAAAAATGTGTCCTTCAAGGGTCATCAAGTTAATTGCTCTGGAAAATAGAACCTAGCTTTGTCAGTGACTACTTCTAGGAAAAAAATCCTACATGTAGCTAATTTAGGGACTAATTCTGGAAAGCAGAATCAAGTTTTGTCATTGATTAAATCTGGAAAACGAAATCTAGTTCTGGACAAGAGAATCTAGTTTGATCAGTGACTAACTGTGGTAAGCATAATCTAGTTCTGTCATTGTTTAGTTTTAGAAAATGAAATCAAGTTCATTAGAGAAAAAGATCTGGTTTGTTAATGATAAATTTTGGAAAATGGAATTTAGTTCTGTCAATGACTTATTCTAGAGAACAGTATCTAGTTCTGTTAGTGACCAATTCTAGAAAATAGAATGAAGTTCTGTCAGTTACAAATTCAGGAAGAAAAAAATCAAATTATGTCGGTGACTAATTCTGGAAAACAGAATCTAGATATGCCATCAACTGACTGAAGAAAACAAAATTTACAGGCAGTTTTCTCCGTTGATAGACCCACAGTTGTATCTATGTAAATGGCAAATTTTTGCAATGAAAGCCAACAGAATTTTCGAAATTAGATTTAGAAACAATTTTGGCATAGACGGATGGAAGCGAAGACAAACACATACACAGAGCTCATTTATAGTAACAGAGGTCAATAACAATAAACTCAAAAGTTTGATTTTTAACATAATGCTATTTTGAGATAGAACATTTTCAGCTTACCTTGAGAAGTCTTGTTATTTTAGAATCTCTGTAAGGAATGTGCGAAGACTTCTTCTTCGGGTCACCCAGTGCACTGATCACATTACCCAAGGCCAACAGGCCACCATTGATATGAGTAGATTCTGTTCAATTCCAAAACACAATTTTTAAATATTTGTTCTATACATACAAAGATATATGTATAGTGGCAAAGTATGTTCTCATTTTAATTTTTTAATTTTCATTTATTTTACCAATGTACAGTTTAATCATAATTGTACAAACAATACATAAACAAGCTGAGTAGCTAACAGGTCCACCACTAGAGGCTTTTTTTTTTTAAAATATGCTCATAATCCCAGTCAAATCACCTTTACCTACTTTTGTTTAAGAACGATTTGTTTTCTTCAAAGAGCCAAAGAGTAAAAGTTATGGTGTTTATCACCATTTTGGTGCTACATGTATATGCAATGTTGGCCACATTTGTTGTGAAGCCTAGTGAGTATAACCACATCTAATACTATATGATATTAACAGAAAAAGCTAAGTTTGATGTAAATATCTGAATTTGAGTGATGGCCGTTTTGGATTGCGAAATTAAATGAAATGCAATCCCATCGGTTTCTTAACTGGAGGAAACTATTTTCCAAGTTTAAAATATATTAAAACCATGCAATGGTTGCCATTTTGTTTTACAGAATTTGGAGAAATGAAATCCCATTATTTGTCTTCACGGGGGGAAGTTACCGTAAAAGTTTCCAGTTATTCAGTGAATTTGTTCTCACAATTACATGTATCATGTAGGCGTGAATATTGAAAAGAATGCAATGGGAACACATTGCTTTGTGCAATTTGATGAGATGCAATCCTATCCTACATGTATGTCTTAATAGTAGGAAGCTAACATCCAGGTTTCAAGTTAATCTGTGAATTTGATCTCAAAATTTATCATGATGAAATTCAATCCTATCCGTTGTCTTACTAGAAGAGACTATATTTCAAGTTTCAAGTTAATCTGTGAATTTGTTACAGATTTATAGTGTTAGCAATATATACAGTAATGAATATTAAAAATAATGCAATGGTTGCCATCTTGTTTTATGGAACTTTGTGAAAGTCAATTCGATCCATTGTCTCAAAGGCAGGAAGCTATCAGGGCTCGAAAAAATGCAAAGATGATCGGGAACTTCTGTTGGTTAGGCGAAAATTGATTGCCTATACATCAAAAAGATCTTTTACAAATTTCATTCCTGACCTGGGGGACGTAACCATCTAGAAGTGTCCCTCTAGTGGGTGTTGCGTGAACCCCAAAAAGCACATTAAGTTCACCGTCTGGTCGGGAATTAATCCAAAGCATATATTTCACAATAGGTTACCTATATATATTGTTGTATTGTTTAGGGTGTGAGCTCTAAAATAGAGGACAACAAAACAAAATAAATATATTTAATGCGTATGAGTTTTAATGAGCAGGGTGTTTGTAGTTTATTTGCCCATGTCATCCCACTGGATGAACAGGCCTTACCAGGCAGTGCTTGCACACGCTGTACCCTGTGTGAAGCCTGCTTTTCAATAAGGATGTAGTCAAATGACTAGCCAACTATTAAACTTAAAAACTGTTTATTATCCAAGGTTGCCACATGTACAATTATATTCTTACTACCTATAATTCTTTAGGGTAATGTGGGGCACACACGAGCGAATGTAAGTGCCCGATTGCGGCGATCTGATTGCCAGGGAAGTTTTTGACCGACTTGAGCACACACACACATGGCGATTGATCCAGCGATCCGGAGTACTTTTTCCCTTAAAATTTTAAAAAGCAACATAAGTCACATCCAATTTGTTCAATATGGCGACTGGCGAGATTAAAACAGAAATGTTTTTACCCAACAAAAGAAGATTAAGACGTAGACTCAGATGGGAAAACAGAAATATTTTGAAAATAATTTCGCCCAGATTTCATTCAAGGAAGTTGCCATTTTGTGTACCATGTGAGAAGAACTCAAACTCGGAAAGGTTTATCAGCATCAAACATGTTTGATCTAATCGACTGGTCAGTCGAACGGCTTCAGCGATCATTATCACTGTCATTGGCCTGAACACACATGGCAAATTTTTCCACGATTGGTACAATCGCAGCTATCAGGCGATTATATTCGCTCTTGTGCCCCCCACATAATATGATTAGTCATAAATCTCTTACATAGTAAGCTTTGACTATGGTACTGATAAAAAATAAAGGCCTTGTTCAAGCACATGGCTACTATTGTACCTTGTTCAAGCACATGGCTACTATCACGTACAAATGCTGTACATTCTGCAGGTGCAATCTTTCTTTGTCAACTATTTGTGTCAGAAATGCATGGTGTTGAAGAGGTAGCTTGATTTGCGCACTCTGTACATATTATTTTATTGTTAAAAGTACAAGCTGGGTTAAAAATGCGCTAAAAAAAAAATACATTTGCTTTTTCTAGGGTCAACTGTGAATCATTGAATAACATGAGCTTTGACTTGCTGTTATTTTTTAATTTGCTCAAATGTCTAGCGACTATCGGTAATTTTCTCGGCAATGACATTGCCATATTCTCTACTTTTTCCCGCCATGGTCCTGCTAGGCTGACTGTCTAGCTTTGAGATCAGCTGGACCGTGGGAAGACAAAACATGCTCAAGTGAAGGCGTGGTCTCATAAAATGATATATCCTGCTTGGCGATGTCACAGCTGAGCGTTGTTGTTGTGTTTTTTTTATTTTTTTATGGCTTTGTTGAAATTGATCGCCAACGGAAAAAGTGATCGGGAATGTCGTTCCCAAGTTCCACACTTTTTCGAGCCCTGGCTCTAGCAATTGCGGGGATTGTTTTTACGAGGTTTCCTCTCGGTTTTCAACTGTAATAAGGCAAGGAGGAGTGTGAAGTGGACAATCCGTCGTCCTATAAGTGAAATACCCATGAGTACAACGTTAAACCCCAAACAAACAAACAATCGTATATTGCCAGTGGTTTTGAGCGTGATTTCCTCCATCCATTGGGCTGGCATGCCCTCAAGTGTATGACATAACCTTAGGTACGATGTAAAACCCCAATCAAACAAATCAATCAAATTCAAGCATGTCCCTCATGTTAGACAAAACGTGAATTCTTAGTTCTGGGTTAAGGTTAATACTAAACCTAACCCTAACAATATTCCTTAACAAAGCACTTAAATTGAGGTCATATCTGACATGATGTATGTACCCAAATTCAGCTGAAATAAGAACGTAAGCCCTGCGCTAACACACCTTTATTGTGATACTGTATAATCTGTTTTATCCACAGCCGGCCCCACAAAGATCTCCAATGTCACCTCAAGATTTATCCGTTGTTGTTGATTCGATGCTCCAAGGTCTCGGGAAACAGTTACGGAGCTGTGGTATTGATGTGCGAATTTTAGAAAACCATGAAGACACAGAGACGGCCATTGAGGTGTGTATACTGGTTAAGACGAAACAGAAATGTGAGGGACCAAGATGTACAATGTAGTGGCCCTCTGGCTTAGGGCAGGTTGTTTGGAGAGTAGCAATACTGTCGTTCACAGTTTCCAAAATCCTATAGGATTTTTCTATGGAATCATATAGCCTTAGGATTCTGCAATATTGTTCTATGGCATCTTATAGGATTTTCTAGGATTTCATAATTATCCAAAAGGATCCTATCAGATTTTACTGTAAGGGGCTGAAGCTTGTGCTGGTTACAGATAACTTCAGATGTTGGGTTTCAAACAGGGAATTGTATGGGGATTCTTCTTTAAAAGATCATTTTTTTTTTCCCCACTTTTTCCTGTGTTTTTGTAGGGTCGATCACCATGTCTTATGGGGAACATACTAGAAACTTCATAAAACATTCCACTCATGTTGTCAAATAGTAAAACATGTTCCCAGGAAGATGTGAGGATTGTTCACACATGCTCCCTAGATCTTCTCAGGAAGATGTGAGGATTGTTCACACATGCTCCCTAGATCTTCCCAGGAAGATGTGAGGATTGTTCACACATGCTCCCTAGATCTTCCCAGGCAGATGTGAGGATTGTTCACACATGTTTCCCAGGAAGATGTGAGGATTGTTCACACATGTTTCCCAGATCTACCCAGGAAGATGTGAGGATTTTTCACACATTTTCCCCAGATCTACCCAGGAAGATGTGAGGATTGTTCACACATGTTCCCCAGATCTACCCAGGAAGATGTGAGGATTTTTCACACATGTTCCCCAGATCTACCCAGGAAGATGTGAGGATTTTTCACACAAGTTCCCCAGATCTACCCAGGAAGATGTGAGGATTGTTCACACATGTTCCCCAGATCTTTCCAGGAAGATGTGATCATGTGAGAATTGTTTTTCATTACCATAAATGTTGACTATTTGGGGAATTTTCTTTGTAGATATGCTTGCAAGAAAACAGAATCATCTTGACGACCAGGGGACCATTTGACAAAGTTATAAGCCATGTCGGAGGGCACAACTGTTTCTGTGTGTCGCATGACAAGAAAGCCCGAGCACAAGCGATTGAGGTGCTCGACCATTTTAATGTGGCTGTGTCTAAAGCGGACATCTTCAGTCGATGTTGTGTAAGTTTGCCGAGACCCTCAAAAAGTCAATACAACATTTGTTTGTCTGCAAAAATAACGAATTACAAACATATCGTTGCACATTTTAAGTATTGATGGTTTTGAATATTACACATTTTAACCATTAAATCTCTTGCTTAAGTTCAGCTGAGACATGTGTCCACTTTTGGGTAAAATGTGAAATTTGTAACGTTGTCAAATTTCTCTCCAATATTACCTGGGGCTAATACATAATTTGAAAATTTCTCCCCAGGAATTGTGATTTCACTTGATCAAAGGTTGTGGGGTCACATGATTTTCCATAGGTGCTATGTCACTGTTGTATGTATGGAACTGTCTTGAGAAACTGGATAAATGTGAAAATGGTTAAAGATTTAAGATATGTGAAAGTATGAAATCCCGAATGAAACAAGGCAAACTTTTTGTCAAATCATTACATACTGTTTACTAAAGAGATCAGGGATATGGTGTTTCTTCTTGGCTTTATTCCGTGGGTGGTTGGAGGGAGCTTCATGTTGCCCTGGTGCTCTCAGAGCTAAAGGAGAACAGGAAGCCGATCTGTTTGTGGTGTCTATATTGCGTCCTGTTATTGTCCTGTATTTGTCTCGGTCTTGTCTTTGTTTGTTGCCATTGGTGTCAAGGGTGGTTTCCTTCACCCATTGGGCTGGCATGTCGTCATTTAAGTGAAATACCCTTGAGTACGACGTAAAACCCCAATTATACAAACAAACAAAATCTTGGCTTTATTCCAGACACTGACAATATAAAAACGACATGAAGCTGATCTGTTTGTCATGTCATTGTTTTGCCTCTTATGGCAGTCCTTTCTTGTCTTTCTTTGTTGATTGTGACCATGATGGTGGTTTCACAGACCCATTGGGCTGACATGCAATCATATGATTCACTGATTGATTGGTGGTTTATGCTGTACTGAAGGGTATTCCACTATTAACAGCTGTGTATTCTTAACAATAATTGACACTAGCACAACCATAAAATATGAGATGTTTTTATAAAGTTGGAAAGTTAATTTTCCTCCAGTGCTATAGTAAAGAGAGCATTGCTACTCTTCAAACATACTGCACTTCGCCTAAGGGCAACATCCTCATACGAGTGAAATAATTTAAAGTATGGTATAAAACCTGAATCAAACATATACATATCAACGAAAATAGAACAGACAGTTTCTGGATGTAATAATTCACTCTTTTCTATATTCCATTAACAGGTTTGTAATGGTGATTCCTACATACAAATTCCTACATTTGATATGAAACAGTTATGGTTGAAAAAACAAGAACATTTGTGTCGAATTCCAAAAGGGAGTGTTTGTTATCCTGGGTCATTTGGACTCCCGATAGATTTTGAAACTGTGACTTTAACCAAATCTGGTGCCCAAATACAGATAGACGCTGTGGTAGAAGCTATGTTTGCTAAGATTGAAACTTTCTTCGTCTGTGGAAACTGTGGCAAGGTCTTCTGGGAAGGAACACACTTTGAAAGAATATGTGAGAATTTTGCGGATGTGTTGCAGATTGAACCTGATATGAAGACAGTTTATCAGTCTTCGGGCAACTGATCACAAATTGTGAAACCTTTTGGCTAGAATCGGATGGAAATCACACGGTGGTAAAATAGTATTAATAAACCTCATAGCAAGATAGTACATCAGTCTTCATGAACCTGATGCCAGGATGGTTTAATATTCTTTGTGAATTTGATGATTGGATGGCAAAACAGTTTTCATGAACCTAATGACAGGATGGTAAAACAGTCTTCATGATAGACTGTTAAAACATTCTTCATGAACCTGGTGACAGGATGGTTAAACAGTCTTCATGACAGACTGTTAAAACATTCTTCATGAACCTGGTGACAAGATGGTAAAGCAGTCTTCATGACAGACTCTTAAAACATTCTTAATGAACCTGGTGACAGGATGGTAAAGCAGTCTTCATGACAGACTGTTTAAACAGTCTTCATGAGCTGGTAAAACAGTCTTCATGACCTGGACGAGAGGATGGTTACACAGTTTTTATGTATTGGATGACCGTATGATAAAACATTCTTCATGAACCTGGTGACAGGATGGTAAAGAAGTCTTCATGACAGGATGATAAAACATTCTTCATGAACCTGGTGACAGGATGGTAAAACATTCTTCATGAACCTGGTGACAGGATGGTAAAACAGTTTTCATGGCAGGATGGTAAACATTGTTCATCAGCCTGATGACAGAATGGTAAAACAGTCTTCATGACCTGGACGAGAGGATGGTTACACAGTTTTTATGTACTGGATGACAGGATGATAAAACATTCTTCATGAACCTGGTGACAGGATGGTAAAGAAGTCTTCATGACAGGATGGTAAAGCAGTCTTCATGAACCTGGTGACAGGGTGGTTACACAGCTTTCATGCACTGGTGACAGGATGATAAAACATTCTTCATGGACCTGGTGACAGGATGGTAAAACATTCTTCATGACCTGGATGACAGGATGGTAAAACATTGTTCATGACCTGGTCGAGAGGATTGTTACACGGTTTTTATGTACTGGATGACAGGATGATAAAACGTTCTTCATGAACCTGGTGACAGGAAGGTAAAACATTATTCATGACCTGGACGACGAGAGGATGATTACACAGTTTTTATGTACTGGATGACAGGATGATAAAACATTCTTCATGAACCTGGTGACAGGATGGTAAAACAGTCTTCATGACGTGGAGGACAGAATGGTAAGACGTTCTTCATGAACTGGATGACAGGATGGTAAAATATTCTTCGTCAACCCAATGACAGGATGGTAAAACAGTCTTCATTAATACAATGAGGAAGAGATATAAGTCTTCATTAACCTGACGGAAATACACTCTAGCTATCTCTCTTTGTGAACGTGGTTCATCATTAACATATACCCCTCCAACACAGTTGTTTTGTTTGTAATAACTGCTACTGTTAACATTTGTGTTAACCTGGAGACTTAAGTGCAGGCGGTGCCATTCGTTTCTCTTCGCTACTCTCACATGCCCCTCTCCATGGGTATGTCAGAAATCTTGTTGAAACTGAACATAATTTAACCACTTTAAACTGTCTTTGAACCATTATTTTAGTACCACATGGATAAACATATCCAAATATTATCTTAAATTTCTCACAATAAATATTGTTTTTAAGACCAGAAAGGACTTTTTTGACATTTTAAGTAGCTCTTTTTTCTAGGCAACGTCAACTATATCCCACTCTTACAGATCACTTGTGCCTATGACGTCACTCATGTTATATCTGTACATAAAACTTCCAGGTTCATTGCTGTCTTTATTTCAGTCCCGGGCGGTGGCTTAGTGGTTAGCGAGTGTGCTTTCTGAGCCTATCTCGATGTACCGTCCACAGGATCACGTCGTCTATCGACCCTCCGGTATATGAGTGGGTCACAAGATGTGACGAGGTTTCCTCTCGGTTTTCCACCGTAATAAGGCAAGGAACAGTGTAAAGTGGACAGCCCGTCGTCATATAAGTGAAATGCCCTTGAGTACGACGTTAAACCTCAATCAAACAAACACACAATCAATTATTTCAGTCCCTTAGCGAAGGTGTCACTAAAAAGTAGTGCCAAGCCCATCACAGGTGAATGCCAGGTAACATAGTAGTAGAAAATGTTTGAAACCTTGTTTTGTTTCTGATTCCCGTAGCCAGTCAAATTTCATGAAATACAATTTGTAAATAATTAACATTTTGTGTGGCAAAGGAGTATAATGATGCACATGTGTATCATAAACCAAGCGGATAAGCATCAGTCCCCTCATGGAAAACAAATGTCACAAACATGTCACATTATTAGGTGAAGACCGTCACTGTCTTACCTCCGTGGCATTGCATTTAGACTGATTGGTTAAAACCAGGACCATCTTGTGTAGGGATATTCGTGAATTACCCTATATCGTGCGGTCGTCATCCGGCAAATTACAACTGTATAAATACACCGGGAATATCCCATGATGTCCTACAGCGGCAGATCAATGCAGTTGCATTTCAAAGTTACTAACACACAAATTTGTTCCATTATATAGTGACCCAAACTGCACATTTTTAAGCAGTAAGATTTTCCCCCAATCACTGTGGCCAATGACACTGGTATCTGGCTGGTAAACATCCCTTCTCATTTGGTCTACCATGCAGTTGAGGTTTTAGGCCCGTCTACACGATCAAATTTTTGTTGTACAACAAGATCCAACTTTTGTTAAACCATGGAGCTATAAAAGAGTTTCTTTATAGCTCCATGGTTTAACCATGTTGCAGCTTGTTGGATATCTCACACGATCAAACATTGTAAAAATTTTGTTTAACGCTGTTGCATAATACAAGAGAAAAACATAAAATATATACAGTGTAGAAGACATCAAACACCATGAATGTAATTTAACCTACATAAAAAAGCATCGTTTGCGCATTCAACTTGAAATGAGACATTTAAACTGAATTTATTTACCGTACAAATATGTGTCCTTTATAAAGCTGCTGTACAATGGTGTAATATAATTACGATGTCCGAATTTTCAATCAAATACAGATTGTCAAAATGTATGTATATTAACAGTTTGGTTAAATTTATATTTTGGCTCACTAACCGAATTGTAACCTAATTCTTTAAAAGCTTGTGAGAGACTGAGAGGTAGGCCTTTTCATAGGCCTATGTGTTAATTGTTTTCGTTGTCTTGTTTCTCTCATTCGTCGTCATATACATGTAAGTGAAATACCCTTGAGTATGACGTTAAAGACCAATCAAACAAACAAAAAAATCTTTTGTTTCTAATTAATATTATTACCAGATAATTTTAATGAATAAATAATCTCAGTATATTGTAGGCCTATCTACTTTAATCGAATGAATTAACTTTGTTTTAAATTTGTTAATGTTCCTGTGTTAACAACATACTTGAGATTAACTCAGTAAGCAGGGAGGAATTTGTAACACAAAGACGACTAAATTGAACAGTTTTTAAGACGCCTTCATTTTGCCTCTGATTTTATCTTCCTCGAGATGTTTACTGAAACGGCTTGTAATTCCCTATCCACCAACATGAAGTCTGCCTCCTTCGAACTCTTCACTCGTGTTAATAGGTCTACGCGGTCAAACAAATGCCTTCCAACATGTTTAAACAAAGTTTGGTCCATGTCGAACAAAAGTTTATCGTGTATCGAGTTCCTGTAAATTGGCAAATAAAGCAAACTAAAACAACTTTTGTACTCGCATGGGGGTATTTAACACATCCTCGTTTTAACGACGTCATTGTGTAAAACTAACCATCAGCTCCCTTGTTTTTCCTTCTAGGTTTGTGATCGCTCAGCTCATCCTTAGCAGGTCCCAAAGGCCTATTTTTTATTGTAATCCCAGGTTAACCTAAACTGTTCCATGTCCTGTAATGTAAATCTGTTTCGTCCGTATGGAAAGTCAACCTTTTTGGTTGAATAGGTTACGAAGTAAAATAAAGATTATTATTTTTTTATTATTATGACTGGTACAGGGAGGCCTAACCAGAAAGGATGTCTACTAGCTAGGTACGAGTGTTTGAGCTAAGGCTCAGAATAGAGATACATCACTTCCTGGGAGAACGTCATTCTAAACATTATTCGTGGACCTACCTGCGGAGATTCCAACTCTTAAGGTATCAACGCGCCATTTTGTCTGGTTTCCGATATTTCGGAAACCAGCTTTCAGCGCGCAGTGATACTCGTCGC
>JAQQZZ010112957.1:0-15222 GCA_030265115.1 Mopalia vespertina | reverse complement strand
GACTGACTGACTGACTGACTGACTGACTGACTGACTGACTGACTGACTGACTGACTGACTGACTGACTGACTGACTTGTTGGTTGGTTGGTTGGTTGGTTGGTTGGTTGGTTGGTTGGTTGGTTGGTAGGTTGGTTGGTTGGTTGGTTGGTTGATTGATTGATTGATTGATTGATTGATTTATTACTTGAGTGATTTATTGATTGATTATTTATTGATTGATTGATTGATTGATTGATTGATTGATTGATTGATTATTCCAGTTACCAGTGTAAATAAACGCAGCTTGTTGTACTGTTTTAATCCTGTATGGGATGGGTTTTAGCTACAATGTTGTCTAACATACACTGTTTTTTTTATTGCCTCTTGCCTTCCTGCGGCGCTGCCACATAAAGCTAATATGTAACGATGTGATCTGTAGTCTGTACATATTATGATTTGTTTGGGGTTTAAAGCCGTACTTAAGGTTATTTCACTCACATGGCAGCGTGCCAGCCGTATGGATGACGAAACCCACACAAGAAGCCACAGGCAGCAAGACAAAACAAATACAGGACAATCATAGGACGCAATACAAAGACATTATCAACAGATCGGATTCTGGTTGCCACTTAGCTCTGAGAGCACCAGGGCAACGGGAAGCTACCTCCCAACATATTATATCATCTGTACATATTGGCTTGATTACAGCAGAAGGACATACGCCAAAATGTCGCACTAAGTAACTGTTAAGGAGTTGTACAAAAGAGTTATATTTCTAATCTTGCCTCAGTTCCTAAATGCCATTCAATAATAACATAAGACTGAGTTTCATTGCAATTTATCGTCCCGTATATAGGCTATAACTCAGTCAAATTCAAACTTCTTCGTTCATCAATTCAATTTGTCCATTAACAATGACGTCAGTGGTATAACTACACACAGCGATTATTTCATCTTGAATGGCCAGTAATTACCATAAAGTCAAAGTAATGACGAAAGAAAGAATGATTTGATATCTGGTTTTGAAGATCTTGCAAATATACGCGGAATACAAGGGACACAACTCGTGAATCATAATAAAAATATATAATGTACTATACAAATTATTTCTGCTCTCATTTGTGCACTGTTTATTGTTTTGGTTTATTTTTCTCTTAAAAGGGAAATTTCGAAACTTTTACAAATAAGCATTAGCCTTATTAGGCGTCAAAATAGCCAGAATAACAATTTGGTATGCTGTCCAATTCCAGTCAGATTTTTTTCGAATGGCTTGTATTTAATCCAGAGTTCGATCTCCGAGATCCATCAATAGACAAGTGTCCCGAAATGCCGAATACTCTAAAACCAATATCTGTATTCGCAACGAACATTTCGGAAAGGCGCTACCTAGCGACTTTCACGTATATACGCGCCATTGTAGTACAAGGGAGACAACTTGTGATTACTGAGAGTAATCAAATAACATGTCTTCCTATTCTCAGTGTTTACTGTCTATTGCTTTGTTTCCATCAATACAAATTTGTATAACTTCTACAAGAAAAGAATGTCAGACTGACTTAACAATATTGGGAGGATAGAGGCGGGGGGCAGTTTAAAGTTTTTTGTGTACAATATTAAGCATACCTGGGATTAGTGTAATGTCGAAAACCCGTAGGGTTATCATTATAAATGACATAGTGATATCATTGTTTAAAAATGCCATTTAAATGTGTTTAGACATTGTTTTCTTGTAGCATACATCATTTTCTGCGCATGGTCATTATTAGATGTAGACATTTATACACCATTCCGCGAATATATGCTTGATTTTATAACTGCAGACATGCGTACAAAACATATCTTAAAAAAGATCAATTGTAGAGATCTGATGTAAACTGCGTAGTACCAGTATCAATGTGATAGATAGTGTGCCTCATTTACACACCTTATCAAAGGAGCGTGTTGGCGAAGCCATCCACAGCTTCTCGAGACTTGTCTCAAGAAGTTCTGGATTGCTAAGCTTACGCTTAGACGTGAAACTATATTCCACACCTTGTCGCGCTTGGGCCATATTTCTATTCAAACGAGGAGGAGTTATCCCTCCTAGTTCGAATAATCAACAATGCGCAGCTGTGTGTTACCGCGGTGCCTTATATCACTATTCTATATATCCGAACAATGAAATACATTAAACTTCCATTTAATAAAGCTAGGACGAAACATGACATGACCGCTGTAACAGAGAATCAAGAATACGCATAACTAGGGCTAATGCTCGAAAATATATTGTCTTTCTCTGCTGTTTACCATGATATTCCGGCGGAGGCGATAAACTGTTTGAAAAGTGGAAGATGTATTTGATTGGTCTCGTTTTCCCCCTTCAATTTGCATTGATCTTTTTCTGACTACCGAAACTGGGTAAGTGTGACAAGGCTGATGACGTGGGGACATCAGACTTACCTGGGGAAGATGAGCACTCCAGCTATAGCATAAACCTAAATTATCCGTCTATTCGAATTCAGAGGCCCGTTCCACAAAGCGATATTAGCCTAAGTTCTTCTAAATTGGCATACCCACAAATAAGGAGGGTATTGAGTCGTCATGATAATTAAGATAAACTAAGACAAAGATCGCTTCGTGGAACAATACCCTAATCTTCAAATGTGTCGGAATTATAATTCAGTTTTGCACGTCTGAACATTGCATAGTTTGTTTAATCAAAGAAATGACGACTCCGTGTGATTACGATTACATGGCCTTCTTCATATCTTTAAACTATAAACATTACGGTATTTTCGTTATTTTAGGATAACACTTTCTTAGTTTGACCCGACTCCAGTTCAGAAAATTTTGCAAAGACACAAAAATTATTCATTGCTTTCAGCTTCGGGGGCTGTGTCACTCTCCTATCAGAGGGGTAGTGAGTGTCCGCTACCTAGACTCCAGCTGACTAACCTTGTAATTTGTAGAAGGCCGGGTGGCTGAGTGGTCTAGGTGGCCTGCATTTACTGCTAGCGATTTAGTGCCTAACTCTGACGGTCGTGGGTTCTATTTCCGGACGGGTTTCAACTTGCAAAATTTTCTGAACTGGATTCGGTTCAAACTAAGAAAGTGTTATCTCAAAATAACGAAAATACTGTTAATCTTCACTTTCTAAAAGACACAAAAATTATTTATAAACATGACGATAAAAATTTCATTCATGACCAATTTTGAGTAATACAGTAATACTTTCAGTTTCCAACGTATGTTTTCACGCAAATGAAACACCCTTGAGTAGGAATTCGGGTGTTCTCGATTTTGTTTCGGTTGTTCTTGACTGGTAGAATCGAAAGAGTGTTTGTACAACTAAATTTGACATATATTGTGTTTGTTTGATTAAGACATTACGCCATACTTAATGTTATTTCACTTAGATGACGACCTATCAACCTACAGGGACGAATGAAACCACCCTAGAATCCCATGGCAACCAATACTGACAAGACAGGTCAACTACATGGCGCAACCCAAAGACGCCTCGTATACCTGTTCCATGATGCCTCTAGAGCACCAGAGCAACAGGAAACGTCATCCAACCACTCACACAGTAGAAAGAAGATTAGGTGTAATACGTGGGTGGTAATATGGCTGCAATATTCAAAACCTTTATTACAGTAAATTTTTCAACCGAACTTGCTACGTGTTAACATTTGTGACAATCACATGTTAAAAATAAAATTATAAAAACGAACTTCTTTTTGCAGAAAATCTTTATTCAATATTTTAAATATTTTGTTATCAATCAGTTCTCATCCGGAAAGTTTTTCTGCGTCTCCTAAAAGGGTTGTAACGAGAAAAATATTGCATAGAAAGCACACGTGCACACACAACTAAACCACATTCATTTTCAGCAAATATTTCTAGCAATTGTTCACACTTCGCAGCACTATCAATGGACAGCAAATTATTGTTGCACAAAATACAGAAATATGCACATCAAACTGTAAATTCTACAACTTTTTCTGACATAACTACAACATGCTGGTCCGAATAACCAGTAGTCTTGCACGTGCCACGTGACGTCAGAATGACCTGCGTCGATTGCTGGTTTGAGTCAGTGCTTGTATTGACCAATACTAGGTTTGGACCTGTATGCGGTGTGAAAACTTCTGCTAGGTTCGTAATAATGCATGTATAGACAATCTTTTGATCAGACTCCCGTTTAACATCAACAGAAAAACATTCAGTATTGGAAGAGAGTTTTGTTTTGACAACCACCTCGGCAGTTTTCTCTTGTTCGTGCACAACACACGAGGCCTTGACCTTGTGACAGCCTTTAACGATGATCCCCGCGCTCACAGTCCATTTGCAACTGTTAGAAAACTTCTGATTGGCTGCGTCTGTGACCAATAGGCTGTGCTGGTTGGTGTCCCCTGGAATGATACTTCCAGGTAAATCTACTCTTATATTCGTTGCTTTATTAAGTGTGAAATATTCACTAAATCGAAGACTCAGAGATACAGGTGTCTCTTTCTGGGCGCATAATTTGAACTGCCTTCGTTTGCAACGCTGATTTACAAATGTCCGGGAACACAAAACGTAAGGAGCGCAGACGTCAGAATCGGCGCTTACATAAGAATGAGATACGTCATGGGTCTTAAATGACAGCGTTGATGCGCTAAAATTTATTGAATCCATGACGTTGCTCTCTGTGTCATCCAAAACATAAGTCTCTGAACTGTGTTCAAAGGTAAAGTTGTCCCAATCGATGTCGATGGTATATTTCTGCTCCTTCACAAAGTATCGCTTGGGACGCCCTAAAGAGTGCAGATACCGTTTCCAAACGTAAGAAGCGATGATATCATCTAAACATACCACATGTTTAATTTTCTTAGAATGTCCCATCTTCAATTATCTGAAATGTAAACAAGCATACTTTTAATGTCGGATTATTATTAAAACAAAAACATTTTGCTAAATAAGTACGGTTTTGGAAGAGACTATATTTGTTTTTTTGTTATAAAAAAAATAGCTTTTATAAAATAAATAAATGTTTCCAGAATGGGTTAAAATATAGGGTCCTGGAACAAATAGCCACTAAGTATCAAATATATACCTTTTAGTATGATAATATTTGCAAACACTTTCTTATTCCACCATGGAGAAGGCTACATTTTCATATAGAAGCTCTCATACGTCACTTAGGTAGAGGATGGTACTTGAATCCATGTACTGGACCCTTGCCACTTAGCAGCAGTGATAGGATGCCAATTTAAAATTTGACAAATCTGGTGGGATTATACAGATAAAACAATACCTAGTCAACGACAACATATATAATGACTACCGTTTAGGATGTAACATTGAAAGACTTAGTATGGATTCTTAGTTCATTGGATACTACATTTTTATCTCATTCCAGAGATCGCTCGTATGTGGTAAAGTGTTATCATACTTAAAAGCTATCTATGGAATGAGATAGAAACGTAGTATCCAATAAACTAAAAAGTTGTTATCCTTTCCAAGTTACTATACATTAGACAAAATATACTTATTGTCCAACTGCTATTGATTTGTACGCTAGAACTTTCTTTTAAACTCACCTAATAAGTTTTGGCTATTCTTCTGCACTATGATGACAGAGATGGTCTCTCAAACTTGCGTGATAGATAGCTCTTGCAGTACAGTGCTTCAAAATGTCACCGGCTTCTCCAATTCAACAAGAACGACATTCTGCCATCCAAGATTGTCCAGCGTTTATATTGCCGCAGTTCCCTGAGTGAAACGCGATTTCATTGGCTATCTAATTAGTTAGCTGTCGAGACAGAGAGACTGGTAGACTCCGAGTCGGCTTGACCATGAATCACGCTTCTCCTGTGATGTGATTGGTTAACAGTGGAGGCGGCGATCTTTGATCAACGGGGATGTCGTGTCTGTCTGTTAACGTGCCAGACTGTTTACCGGTGTCGAGAATTTTAACTGCTAGAGAGTCTATCTCCTCAAAATATATTGTTTATTGTAATAACGAGACTTTGCCTGGCTTTAATTAAAATCTTAGACATGTTATAATTTACAGTTACAATAAACACACAACAAAACTATTAACGCATCTTTTATACAAACATGTAGAGACAAACCTCATTCGGCTGCATGCATATTTTGTATCAAACAAATGTGTATAATTTTAAAAATATTTTAAAATCCGTGATTGTAATTTTAATTGATTCAACAGGTTTGTATAATATTAAAAATCCTTTAAAAATATCTTATTTCAGCGAGAATTTAGTAGAAACAATTCTAAAAATGTATTTGTCAAGGGATATTTAATATGATTATTAGATTGGTATTAAACATTGTGAGTAATTCGAGCATATGACGGCGATGTACTAAAATAGTAAAACAATCGTAAAATAATAAGTTTGGATAATTAAATATTCTGGCAACACAGATACAGGTTAAAATCAATAAAATGTTTGAAATAATTGTATTTGACATTCTTTAAAGTACATACAAAGTTAATCCTGTTTATGACGTGTAACATTGTTCGTGTCGAATGTTCATTTGGAGGGCGTGTTTTTCCGGTTGTTGTTTTCAGTTGATGAAAAGTTGGATTAGTAGACTCGGTCTCGTTTTGAACTAAAATAAACTCGAAACAATGCATTAATATGACTTCTCTATTTTCGTGTTGTTTTAAATGTTCTAATCACAGTTGGAAATCAACATAATTATCAAAGCAAAGGCGGGATTTCAATATTTTTGTTACTTTTTTAAATCCACAATCGCAGCAGGTCTTAGACTTAATTACCCACACGTAGGCGGGGCTTGTCTGGTACAATAAAACACATCGGGAGGGTTACCTAAACACTGAACAAACAAATTCAGATTTACGTGGGAATATGAATCACTGTTAAAGAAGCAGATTCAACCTGTCCTTTGTCACGTGATTTGTGTACATTACTGCCCGAAGAGGTTAACAGTATGCATCTTAAGCTAGTAAACAAATAAAAGTTACAATTAGACCGTGATCTTGGATTCTAACTTATTGATTAATTTTGCCAAGGAATAAAAGAGAATTACATTAATCAAAGCAGAATGTGAGGCTTAGTATTTGCTATAATTACGATTGGAATACTGGTTTATTGATTTGTGCCATTATCTTTAACGAAATAATATTGTACGGTATATAATGAACAAATAATAGAGTCTCATTAGGTCTTTAGCTGAACCCAAGTTAGTGATGAATGTGTGCTTTCAGCATACATTTAAACGAGTTAGTTTTTAATAGATTGTGTATTTTCCCGAATTGGATCAAATGGCGAATAATTTGCATACATGTAACGTAAAACGACACGCAAATGAGATCGTTCACGAATTTTGGTTGACTTTAAACTGTGTCGAGGTATTTTGAATTGTTCAATTTGTCATTTTCTGTTATAACCAGAGCCCTGTAGTTCGAAATAATAGTAGCCGCTTCCATCAGGTTAAAATACGACTATCGGATAAAAGATAGATTATTAACATGGCGTGACCTCGCCGAATAGTAGATGAAGTTTAATAGAACTGTCAGCAACTGGCCCCAGATAACTGAATCAAGGTTTCCATGATCCATGGTTCCAAACATTTTAAAGCAATTTGTTGAAGTGTACGTTATATTTTTTAACCAACTAACAAATGCCACCTTTAATTGAAGTTAATATTGTCTTTCATCTTTGAATACCAAATACCTATTCAAAAAGAAGTTATTGACACATGCAGCAGCCATTTTTTTTTATATTATTGTTTGGCTTTTGATTCACAACAATCTTTACTTTATTTATATTGACTTCAGAAAAATTGCATATTGCTATAAGATACATGATGACAGTAGATCTTAGTCTAACGCAACAAACATAGGCAGGGAGTTTCAGATTTTCTTAGCGAAAGGTTGGAAGGAAGTATTCTATTGTCTCAGTAGGCCTACTTGCGTTGCGGCTAGTTATTGTCCTGCCGCATTATTAGTTGCCAGTGGCGTCAGAGGCAGATTAAGAATTCCCCAAAACACAACGAGCCACATGGACACCGAGTTTGTGATTTCATCCCTGTGTAAAACCACATGTCATAAGTAGTCCTTATCTAGTGGACTTTGAACATTTGTGTCTATAGTTGCCTTCATTCTGAATATACCTGACATTTAAGCCGCCAGGTGCGTTGCGTTGCCTCATAGTATTATCAACTGTGTTCATTTAACAATAAGAGTCCATGTTAAAATATGTTTTTGCGCCTTATCAAAACATGGACTTTCTCACAAGAATCGCTTCGAGCTGGATGCTAAGGGTCACCACTGGTATCAAGCACAATCCAAGTAAGGAAATCTACTTTGTGACGTTTCTGTTTTTCAATTGGACATACTTATGCTTACTGAACTAAATTAAAAATTAACAAAAATTATCGTAAGTGTAAACACTCTGCTAGTATTATCACGTAGACCCTGTCTGTCTCATTAGTTCTGTTGAATGGCAAACATAAGATAAAAGTGACCTTTCAAGGGTATATTACAAAGGTCAGAGGCAAAGATTTTCAAAGATTTCAAAGATTTTTAATAATGCTCTCAAACCATTTCGGTGGAATTGTTAGAATAATTCATGGCGGTTTAATACATAATTGATCGGACTTAAATACATTTGAATAATGATTAACGCTATTTGAATAATGATTAACGCTATTTGAATAATGATTAACGCTATTTGCCTTACAAAATGTAAAAGTATAGCATAATAAATGAATGGCAGCATATATTCAAATATAAAAAAAAACATGTAAAGTACACCAAGTTTGGCATCAACTATTCATTTAAAGTCACATTCTTTCATTCCTTTATAAATAAATTGGGAAATATTCTGAAGGACACGCCATGCAGTTGGGTTGGTGTATGAAAATCTAGGTAAATACATTTTTCTTCGTTGACTAACTTTATGACATGAAAACATGAAGGGAAATTGGTCACCTAGTGACTGCTGATCGCATACACTACACTTACAGTCAGATCTGGGAACATTTCGCCACCGTCCAGTTTCAATTGGTAGCTTATGATTTGTAGTTCTAAATTTAGCTAGTATTGTTCGATTTCTATTGTCTAGAATCTTCAAATATTCTTCAAGACAGAACTCTGTTTTACTTATCTTATACGCTAAGCTTTTGGTGAATAATATACATCAATATACCAGTTCTGTAGAAACTTTTAAGTTGTGTCAGTTACTGTTAACAAGTATCTAGTATTATGCACAAATTGGATGTTCCACACATACGTATATCCGCATGTATTTAAAATACGCTTTATGTGGATGAGCCAGGTTGATTGATATAAGTAGAGCTTATTTCAAGCATAAATCGACATAGAACAGCAATCGGTTTACATTCCTTGCCATGTAACAATCTAGCACAAAATGAAAAAACTCTTGTATAGATCTTAACAAAAAACGGGTTAACTCCGAGCTCTCCATACACCATAACATTTTAAGTGGAATAAGAATAAGAACATAAAACAGAACTACTGGGGCCGAGGTTATAAGAACTTGAGCATAATCAAGTCTGAGTCTGTGCTCAAACTCTTGAGATAGTGGTCCCCTAAGTTGTGCTCCTATTCGGTGGTTACATTTTGTGCAAGTACTCAGCTGAGGACAAAATCAATGCTCATTCCACCTCTTGAGTACGCTGTTGTGGCGCTCTTCTGTCAATAAAGGTAAAAATTGCACTACGCGGATATGCCGACTGCTTCGAGGAGATTATCTTGGTCACGAATAAAATGTTTTGACCCTTATGAAGGTCTTATTTTCAAAATAGAATAGAAGAAGGTATGTAAAAAGTTATTTGCAACCATATAATTATTAAAACAAGTCTGCGGTCCCGTTGAGTATGGTATTGAGCCTGGTTCGGAACACCCAATTTGTTAAATTCAACCCATGTTTATCTTTTATTGGAGTCATAAGTTTAAATATGGCTAGTTTTCTGTTGCCGTTGTTTTCTGCTGTTTTCTAGACAGTATTGCGTAAATATTTAGCGATCCTTTTATTTAGTGGAGTAAATTATCTTGCCTCCCCACTATACACTATTATTTCAGTTTCATAATAAAACTGCAATAATTACATATTATGGGATAGTCTACTGAAAATTATAATTAAAAGTTATTTCCCTGTCTAGTATAAAGCAAATCGCCAGTTTCACGATATGTAAGGCATGTGGCCAGCTGAGAGGAAATAAAGACTTAATTGATCAATCTGGTTGAATACCAGGTAAGCATAGTTTAACCTCCAATTTTTTTTTCAGAAAGCGGTATTGCTGTGTATTTTCTTTGGTTCAGTATTAAAGAGGATACAGCTTCTTTCAATGGTTTATATATTCAAAACTGTTGAGTGGTTGAGTATAAATCGAAAATAAACTGGAAACACTAATTTGTTCGTTTGAATCCATTATTTGTATGTTGCTGTTTATCGGTAAATCACCACTGGAAATGATTTTAATTGTCCAAACAAAGGTGGTGTTTCAATATGTCTGCATCCCAAAGACGACAAAATCCCAGCGGGTCTAACACTCAATTATCAACACGTAGGCGGAGTTTGTTTTGCTAGCATAACACTAAACAGATAGTGGGGTAGACGTGGGAATTTTGTTTAAATAACATAACGTCTTCGGGTCTAACAGAGTATATAGGCCTAGTTCATACAATTAATTGATAAAAACTAAATCGATCTTTATGCGTCGCATGACTAAGATAGTATTCTTAATCAAATGGATTCTTTAACAAAACTCGATCCAAAGGATGAAAGAAACATTAACAAATACGAGGAAAAAAATATATATCAAATTCAATGGCTACGGTCTTGCTGGACTCCTTGGGCTCAAAATGAACCAAATTTTTGGTATCGCTTAGATTAAAAGTTATGTATTCAAACTATATGTTGGTGAAAAAAATATTTCGAAATTCTTATTACAAACAGTTAAATTGAAGCCTATAATTTAGTTTTCCGATTATCATATATTCTAGTCGCAAAACATTAATTGCCTCTTTCTGGCACTTCATTTTTAAGCAGACTCTGCATTTTCCAAGGCGTATTTCTAGAAAACTATTCATATCAGAATCTTCAAATTTGTACCATTGTAAAGAGCAAAATGCGATCTAGTTAACGATGCCTCAGTTGTTAAAAGTTTGTCCTTGATTTTTTTTATTGTTTTCTGAAAGTTGTAGGCCTATTTTATATTTTTATGAGACACTCCAAGGTGGGATAGACAAAAAAATCCACTGGGATCGTTCTAATAAAAATAGTAAAAACATAAGGCATCGTTTACTAGTTCAAGGATTATTCAATTCGGTCAACTAATTTCTTGAGTCTTATCGTTATTGCTCTTCGAGAAATAAACCATGAAAAATGCAGTCTATTTTTTCTGTTGACATTTACTCATTTAGCAATATTTTTTGAAATAATGATTGGGTTTTCAGAACATTTTAGAGCATTTAAGCTTTCCAAAAATACATACATATATACAGGTTTATATTCTTCTGCATGAGAAACTAATACAACTGGTGTTCTATAAATCAACCAAGGGGTCAAGCAGACTAAACTGACAAACCGTTAAACAGACAACACAAAAAACAGGCAGCAGTGCTGATGTGCGTCATAGAAACAATATACACAGAAACAAAACACAGACAAAACATTCAAGGCTAATGTGTGAAACAAATGTTGTAGGTGACCCGGATAAGTGAGACCAGATGTCCTCGTCACCTTGAACTGTAGCGCTGCTTGGTAGTGCTAAAAACATCGCACAAATCACCTTAATTATTCACGAAGCATCGTTCAACGCAAAACCCTACCTGTCTATATATCAAACAGTTCGAAGTATCCGTTGCACGACAATGCGTTTGAACAAAGCTCGCTTCTGTAAGGTGACAGCTCACACAAACATGAAGAAATGGTAAAACGCCCCTGTTTTCTATACTGATGTATTATTAATTGAAGTAAACGGAGAGTTCCGTATTTAACGCTCACTAGACTACAGCTATTTCTAAATACAAACTATTTTATTATAGCGAGCGTAATACATGTAGAAATAAGTAATGGTGCTGTTCTACATTCATGTTAGGATGAACAGGAAGAATTATGTATTAAAATAGGTTTATTAACTAGTTAATGGATTTATGGTCATACTTTTAATATAGATCGAAAGCTGCGCTACGACGAATTTGTGCCGTAGTCCATGCGAACCAACAAGTCTTACACATTTTTTAGAATAGGACGAAGATATCAAGGTATTAAAATATTCAACCGAGTCAAATCATTTTCTTCGTGTCTGCTTTAACTACTGTTACTGTCAAAGTCATGTGCCGTTCTTATCGTTTTATTTATTCACTTGCTTGCTTGCTTATTTCTTAATTGATTGATTGATTGATTGATTGATTGATTGATTGATTGAGCGATTGATTGCGGGATTGATTGATTGATTGATTGACTGCGGGATTGATTGATTGATTGATTGATTGATTGATTGATTGATTGATTGATTGATTGATTGATTGATTGATTGGGGGATTGATTGCGGGATTGATTGATTGATTGATTGATTGATTGAGGGATTGATTGCGGGATTGATTAATTGATGCAAATAAAGGCAGGTTTTTAACATTGTTTATGGCTTTAATTCCCCAGTTGGTATTGGACTCATGGTACACAGATATGGTTCCTCTTGTAGTTGAATCCTCTAAAACAACACGAAGGCTACCAAAAACAGCATTAACACTGAGAAAACACAGTACTGTATCCCATGTTTCAAAGACAATTTAAAATCTGGTTTTGATGAACATTACTGTCTACCTGAAGATTAACATGACACTCATCGGAAATGTAAACTCATAACATCATATTTACAATTGAGATAAAGCAGCATTTACTTGACACTCACTTGTGATTGACATGTCACCCTAAATAAAATATTAGAACATTATGATTGCCGCGAACTTACAGAATATTTATAAAAATATACGAAACCAGATAGGGGAGTGCGTGGGCGTGTGAGTGTGGAGGGGATGGTGGGTTTGGTGGTTAAGTTGAGCCGTGGGGACAGATGAAGCAACATATGTTTGGTGATGAAACCCAGTTTTGATTATTATTTGCACAGTGTTTTGGTTCTTTGTCAGATCCGCCATACTGGCATATCAGATGGCTAGCGTGGGTGAGATGAAACTTTTTCTTCCTGTGTTGAATTGGGAACTTGCTTTTTAACAGTAATTGCAGCATTACTTCATTTTCTAAGTGACTTTCATGCATTGGTATCAAAATGCATTAGTTATGTAAGTTGCATAGGTTTTCACTTCGAAGCCAGCCTGAAACGTGGTAACTTTTTGTAGACTTATTTTGGACGCCTCGAGGATGACTGATTTTCCTCACCGTTGATGGAGTACGCTGTTGGAAAGCCCGTACTTTCAGCCTCACAACTGTTAGCTACTTCTCTTTCATGCATTGGGTCAACAATGTATAAAAATATACATTATTCGTTTAACTTTACAACTGGAAATGAACACTGATGCCCTAAGTAACTAGTTGTAAACGATTACTAGAACAGATAGTGCATACAATAATAACAAAATACAAACCCTTGTCACAGAATACCAAGCTTAGGTTATATTTATAACAAAATATGCACTGTGGAACTTCACTTAAAGGTGTTAATATTAGTGTGGTCAACACAGAAAAGCAAGCCACAAAATTTACACTCAGGCCTGGTGTCCTAGTGACAATTCAAACATGAAAAGAAAATATAGACAAAACGTTTTAGACTGCTAGACTGAATTTTACACCCTGAGCTTAAATTAAATTGTAACTTCCCGTTGCCATATCAGGCTCTTATCACCTCGCTAGTAGCTTTTATCGGCACGATTTAAAGGGCGAAAAAAATAAGGGTCATCTATTAATTATTGACAAGATACGTAGCTCTAAACAAAACACACTGTATTAAAGCTCTTAACAACTGTTACATGATATAAATGTCCCTTAATAACGCTAGCATATGTTCAAATCTCTTCTGGCATTTCACATCCCACATGGCAATTAAATAAGCTCTCATTTATACTGATGTATTATTCATAGAAAGATCATTCGCGTTTTTCTGCTAAAAGATGGGACTAACATGCATATAAGGGAAGCGGCACTAAAACAAGCAATTAGATTGTAGGCCTACTCTAAGTCTTTTTACCTGATTTTTTTTTTACAAATTCCTAAACAATATCAATAATCCCACGAGACAGAGGTTTTTTGTTCAACACAATACATTCGATATTGATTAAGACTTATACGTGGGTTGCATAAAACAAATAAAACACAAACTCCTGAGCTACTCCAGGGGATAATTAAATGATTATCTAAGTTGCGTTTAGACTCAGAGAAAATAACCACCTATAATTTGTCACTCGACAATAGCAACTCTAAGTAAATGCTATCTACCGAATATCTCCCCATATCACCAAATGAAGTGAAATCACAAGCTTATCAAGCCTATGTACAGACTGCGGATTTAATTAAACGGCTACACAATACTGAAAAGTGTCTGTCGATACAGCATTGACAGGTATCTAATCAGTACTGGCTTGTGTCTGATCAGTTCTGAACGGACATGATCTACAGAATGTTCATAGATATCGATACTGTTGTATAAATTACACACTCGGTATTGCTATGTCTTATTTTAAAAGACGCCCTCTGGCTAAGGGCAGTTTGTTTGAGGGGTAGCAATGCTGTCTTTACTTAGCACTGGAGGAAAATTAACTTTCCAACATTATAGAAACACTTCACATCTTGGTTGAACTGTTGTCAATTATTGTTGGAGTACACCGCCGTCATATAAGTGAAATACCCATGGCATAAAACACCAATCAATCAATTATTTTAAAAGACATAGTATAAGTGGCTCAGTTATAGCAAGTGGCTCAGTTGATTTATTCATCTGACCGTCGCAGATCAAACAGGGTTCGAGATCGCCTTTCGATAGTAAGGAGTCTTCTCCGAGAATCTTTTTTTGGTTTTCGAGCTTTCATCTAATTTTACTGGTAGTGACAAGACTTCATTTACTTGCATACCTTTAGTTAGAACAATGAACAACAAACAAATCGAGTTAACACTCTCTATAGATTCCATTCAAATCCTCACAGCACCCCATGTCAACTCTCGTCACATCTTGTCAACTCTCGCGAGACTCCATAGCGCGCAAAGGTACTCAAAACCTTACTTAACAGGTAGTCCGTTATCAAGGTCCC
>JAQQZZ010112946.1:0-15223 GCA_030265115.1 Mopalia vespertina | reverse complement strand
CCCCCCCTAGTATAGTAGTGGTGGACAATAAAGTTTATATCTATTGCCGTAATTGGGGACTATATAATCGAATCGTATTCGTTACAAACACGCTTGATTCCAAATACAGCAATATCTCCTGAAATTACCCTAAAAAAATCATATACTCAAGAGTGTTTTACGGAACTCGATCGTATAAATAAAAAAAACTATATACTTCTGAATAAATGATTGTTGAGCATGATTGTTTGATTTTAACGCGGTCAAGAATCTTGTTCTCGATCGGAGAGAAGGCAAGTCTTGCGGAAACACAACGCTTAGGCCCAAGAGCATAATTCCATATGCCGAATGGATGACGTCATACTCAACGATATTTCACTCCCATTGTGTCCAGGGACCCGTTTCATAATGTGATCGCATCTTACGTAAAACGGAATTACCATGACGACCAGCATTGAAGACGCGTAAGCTAAGATTTCTTTGTGAACACGAGCCCCTGTACGTCCAATGGGTAACAGGTATATACCAACCAAGAAATCGCTGGCACTACAGAATGACAAAGCTGGAGAGGCGCCACAAGATATCGGCCCGATGGCTGAGAGAACTTTGAGAGCCACAAATCTCCCATAAAACATATAATTACGATTCAGTTTGAGTATTTAAGTATTCAACAGCTTTTAATACAGTTCAGGGTCCGTTTTCATAAAACTACGCAATTATTTGTTATAGTGAAGAAATATTTTGCCAAATTTGAACCGTTGACTTTACTTTGAAAAAAGTTATGTTTCACTAAGAATCTTTCATTTAGGATCATAAAAAGTTTTTAAAAAAATGGTGTTTACGAATTTAAAATGATGTTTGAAAATTCGCAAAGGTTTTCTTAACTTTAAGTAATACTTTATTCATAGTACAGTGTTATGAACACGGACATGCTCAGTCTCTGCTGTGGGTGCATGGTATCTTCAAGGCATCAACATACAGTCTCTATTGAAAATCGTTAATTTAAAAAAACATTAAAACACTTAACATTGTATGGTTGTGTTAGTGTTTTTAGTTTATGTTGAAATACACCACCGTCAATTTAAAAGAAATAACATTTATCACGGATTTATAAATCACCAATTAATCAATCAATCAATCAATCAAAAATACCTAAAAAGATTGTCAATTGCCAATTACTATAGTATCATAAAAAGTAAACTACGGCACTGTTCTGATTATACCATTATCAATTATCGTTTGACACTTAAAAATAATTAAATCAATTACCTTAATTAAGGTAATAACATGACAATATGTAGCGAGACCATTTTGGATCCAATTTAGGCTGTCCGTCTGTAAGTTCAACTTGTGTTTAACGTCTAACTCAAAGGTAGTTCATATATACATTTCACTGTGCACGCCGATAATTACTAGAGCATCAATGGATTAAAATCAAGCCGGACCTCTTCAGTCACCATAAAAAAAACATTTTAATACTGAAATGCGGCCACGGACTAAACGGTGTTTCGCGTGTTGTACTTAAAAGGGTTTTTAACTGTCCAATGATCTTCCGACTGTCACGACTCCGCCCCAGGTCAAAAGTAGACACTTTTATAGCGATAGAGATAGCCTCAAAACTTGATAAGAGAAACAAGAGGCCAAATTATTTTAAATCTTTCCAATTAACAAAGAGCCTTAGGTGCTTTTTTGTTGTTGTATACTAAACATGATCAGACCAACATAAGTGTTCATTTTAAATTAATGCAAGATGTTTACGTGAATGTACTTAAACTAGACTAACACTTGGTATATTTGTTTTGTGAAAAGTGTTTAGTTAATTAGAAAATATCATTTATACTTCTTCTCCATAAAACGATATCAACCAATGATGAAATTAGAACTCTCCCTGAAGCTTGGAAAGCGCTCAATCACTTCGTAATTTTACGGGTTAATTATATCGTAATTAAGAGAAACTTATGTTGTAATTAAGAGTTAGTAATGTCATAATTTAACCAATAATGTTTCCCTTACCGTGGTATATCGTCAACTTAAGAACAGTTATAGGGTGCAAGAGTTTGACTGTTTATGTTATTGCCGAGGGCTTAAGCCCAATGCTTAAAATCCTAAATGCGACTTCAAAAGGATATCGATACTTTACATTCTTGTGACAAGCAATGGTTGATTTCGTTTAACGGAGAAGAAGCTTACATGTTATTCTCTAATAAACTTAACATTTTCCTCATAGTTTAATATATTTTCTTTTGCAAAAGTTACAATTTAAAAGTTATATTTATCTGCAAACCAACAACCCATAATAGGCCTTACGGTGCCATAAAGTGGCATCATTACTCTGTTATCGTAACGTTATAACTCAAAACCTCCGTATTGGCCGTGCCAGTCTAGTACATTCACGTAGACATCTTGCTTTAATTTTAAATGAACAATTCTATTGGCTATTGGTCTGATCATGTTTAATATACAACAACAAAAAAACGCCGAAGGCCCTTTGCTTATTGAAAAGATTTCAAATAATTTCGCCTCGGGTTTCTCTTATCAAAAGATAAAAATCTCTGATAAGACATATTCTTGATTATGGTGATGCCGTTTTTGTTAAAATTTACGAACGAGAATGTCAACTAATTGATAAAGTTTAGAGCAGGGCTTTTACGCACGGATGAGCTCATACTGGATTACTGTGGGAATTATAGGGTGATAACCACGAGAACACGTAGGCCTAGATATCATAGAAGATTGTTTGGTGTGTTAAAAGTGCTAAAAGTTGGTGTTTCACCTTATTTAGATCGTATTCGTTCAGCTTCTGTGCTGTCTATATATGTGGTGGGGAAAATTCTTGACCGAAATAATCGATTTATTGAAGAGTTAATTCCCGCCCAAAACAATACGAGATTGGAATCGTTTTGATGATTAAATTCAACAATCCTCATCATTAGAAAAATAGGACCTTTGGAAGAACTGTTCTTGAACACTGTAACGGCATTTGAACTGTACTAGATTTAAAGTGAACTATCACTGTACTCCAGTAGTGTTGAAGTCAGCCAGAGCAATTCGCGAAAGTAGGACACCTCGAACTCTAGACGACGGCAATGAGCGGAGTTGGCACCGTGTTAATTACAACGCTATACCATTGTAACGTGGTTTCAAGGCTAATATAATAGAAGTTATAGTTAGGCCTATGTCGTAATAACATTGTCAAGATACCGTAATTATGAGCTAGTTATGTCGTTATTACGAGATTGCGATGTCGATATAACGAGTTAGTAATGTCGTAAATACGAGATAGAGATGTCGTACTTACGAGATAGCAATGTCGTAATTACGAGTAAGTGGTGTTGTAACTACGAGAAAGCGATCTCATTATTACGAGCCAGTTAGATCATACTAAAAGAAAGATCTGTCGTAATTTCGAGTTAGTAATGTCTAATAACGAGAAAGCGATGTCGTAATTTCGAGTAGGCAATGTCGTAATCACGAGTAAGGTAACTGTTATATCGTAATAACGAGATAGCTAACTTAACTTTAATGCGACACTTACGGATTTCTGCATGAAGCCGTATATAGATAAACCACACATGATACATTTACAAAAATAAAAACAGACAAGTGATTTCATTGAAATAAAACAACATATTTAAACATGAACGACTCTCGGTGTCCACTCTATTGTGTTTCCCTTACTCAAACAAACTTGGTCGTTTGGTGGTGTGGATAAGCAGGGGTTCATAGAAGCCCAATTTAACTACCCTAAATTGGTAGTTACGCTGGAGAATAAACTCAATTTGAGACATCATTTTAACGCATCATTCATAAAAAAACAACAATTCAAACTCCATTTCTAATGTTTCAGTATGATAAAAATACATAGTTGGGCATGTAAAAAATTAAATTTGACACTAAAAAAATGATTTTTTTTCTTCAGTAAAAATCTCACTATTTGGACGTCTATGAAAACCTATTGACTCGTTCATGCAGTCCTAATATATGAGATATCCCCCGGGCTACACGCGACATGATTAATAATGGAAGAGAAATTAATTGTTAGTCCGGCTGGATAATTTAGTCAGTACTTATTAAAGAGAAAAGTATTCAGTTAACCCGGACAGGTGTATTTTCTAACGGACACCTGCACTTCATCATAATGAATAATCTCACCAAAACCAGACCTAACTAAACCATTGTAACATTACTCATACGAGTGGACCAGTCTAATTGTAGAAGATGCGCTACGATGAGAGCCACCACAATACACCCGCTTGGAATAGAGCAGCAATGCGAGTCGCTACGATAAATCCGTTTTATGTTGCGCTACGATAAAAAAAAAACACTGTAATAAATCGACATGGAATTGCGCTAGAGTGCTAGATACCACCAAAAATCAACTTAAAGTTGTGGAATTGCGCTACGACGTGAGTCGCCACAATAAATTAGTTTGTAGTGCGCTACAACGAATGCCGCAACAATAAATTGGATTGGAGTCGCACCACAATGCTAGCTGCCGCAATAAATCGGACAAGAGTTGCGCTTCAATGCGAGACGCCACAACACATCGGCTTGTAATTGAACTACAATGCGAGACACCACAATAAATCGGCTTGTTTAATTCAGCTCTACAACATGAGACGCAAAAATAAATCAGCTGGAATGTGCGCTACATTGCCAGACTCCGTTTGAAGTTGCGCTTCAATGTTAAAAGGCACAATATATCAGCTTGAAGTTGCGCTACAATGTCAGACGCTACATTTACTCCGTTTGAAGTTGTGCTTCAATGTGAATCGCCACAATAAATCGGTTTGAAGTTGCGCTGTAATATAAAACGCCACAATAAATCGTCTTGAACTTGAGCTACAATGCGAGACGCTACAGTAAATTGGTTTGAAGTTACGCTACAATGTTTAACGTCACGATAAATCGTCTTGGAAGTGCGCTTTATATTAGAGGCCACACAAATTGCCTTTGCGGTGATTCTATGTTGAGAAAGCACCACGACTCAAACCAAGCATTAGACTTTTTTAGTGACAGCGACATGGTAATAATATTAGCAAAATAATGATGAGTGAAGTCTAGGGACACTTTCTCAGAAATGCTGTGCACACAACGAGGGCTTCATTTTCACGTAAATACAGGATTTAAACACAAATGTACTTAAAACAGAGAAGCGGGGTGCATTGCTTCGTTAACGGCAAATGCAATGATGAAAAGGTGTTAACAAAGAAAATATACTGACAAGAAAATTGCCATGCAAGGTCTTAACAGTGGAACAAATCGGAAACTTTCAACCAGACTGGAGCGGTTTAAATATACAATCTTCTCGCTATTGAACTGCACAGGGAATCAAGCGAATTCAAGATTTGTTGTTCTTTCTAGCCTCACGTTTTGTCACATGATGTAACACAGGTATAAAAAGTACACCGAATTAGGTTTACTAAACGGTATAGGGAATGAACATAATGTTGTTATCTTACCTTAGATTGTGTGGCAATGTTGAACGAGGTTCTAATTTCGAGTTACAATATGGCGTTCTAAGAAATACAGCATCAAGCAAGACTCTCTATTTATAGGAGAAGTCCGCTGTAGAGCAATCAGTACTGCATTTATACTAATCAATGAATACACCCAGTTAATTCAAAACTATAATTTGATCAAAGAATACGTTGTACACATGGTTCACAGGGATACATACTATCGCTACAGCATCTAACTTATCAGATATTTGAAATTAAACACCAATCCATACGTGTCCGATTAATTCACGCTGAATTACCTTTATCTCATACGGCTCATATATAACACTTCTGAATATTTTACTTAATAACGGAACACCTGCTTTTGTAACGAGGAGGAAATTAAGCGAAATAGAGATAATAGAAGCAACATTTTATATATCTGATACTACTTAGTTGAAATGATCATATCTACATTGGCACAGAAATAAGACCGGAAACAGATCATAATAATATATGCCCATAAACCTCGATTAATTAACAAACCAGAAATAAACGAATACCAAACATGCACTAAAATGTTATAGGAAGAAAATTTTGTCCAAAACGGTCAAATAAATGGATACTTCTTCCTTCTGCCTTACAACAACGGTGTACTACAATTAACCATTGTATAAAATGGCCTGTCATCTAACTCACTTTCATTTTGTACGACTTCCTCTTCTTTACAGGTAAGTGGTGCTACTGTCAGATTTGACAAACGGAAGAAGGTTGTCAAAGTTAGCTGTCCCTGCTTGGCGATGTGTTCCCCCCACGGCTCATTACAGGCGCAGTGATAGACAGCATGGCTACACCTCCTTCTTATAGAAGACAGGTCTCGCTTTGTAAATCAATGGAAGACTAACAGAGAGACCTCTCTACACATGTAACTCAAACGTCAATGAAGCGATAATAAGCAACCTAAATGCTTATTAAACGCGTAGAGATATGAAGTGAGTTGTCCAGAATGCTTTTCAACGACGCGTGACGATATAGATCTCAAATACGAAGGTCGTGTTAGTATAATAAGCAGTATGTAAATATAGCGACTATCATATTCGATCAATTTGTACCACTTGCGATTTTAAACATATGCTGCGTCATGCACACAAAAATAAGCGTATACACATTTTATCCCCGACAGTATATTCTTGTGAGCCCTGTTGCTCAAACTCACCAGATTAAATCACTAATCTAAGATTAGAAATAGAAATTAATTGAATAGCGCTTCGAGCAACCGGCCCCTGTATGAGTGTTACTAGTAAAGTTTCTATTCTAAGCGAAAACATTTTTTCCTTTTTTACCATAATATATACCAAGGTTTATGTATATTTAAAGAGAAACAATAAATTATCTGAAGATACGGTAAAATAAGAGGATTTGTTTTTTAACCGATGCGTATGCACTTGAAATAGGTGAAGATGATCCTCCAGTATTAAGGCAAGACACACTACACCTGCAGTTGCATGGACAGAGTTACAGCCAAATGGACGAATAACAAACACGCTTTCAGACATTTCAACTCAAATACTGTCTCGGAGCTGTTCAAACAAATATTCCCATCTGATACATTATTTCCCAGAGGTTGTTTTATAATATCCTGGTCATTTTCACGTTACATTCGCTTTATTATAATATCTGGTTTATTTCCCAGAAACATTCGGTATATTATAATATCTGGTTTATTCCAGAGACATTCGCTGTATTATAATATCTGACTTATTTCCAAGAGACATTCGCTGTATTATAATATCTGCATTATTTCCGAGACATTCGCTGTATTATAATATCTGGTTTATTTCCGAGACATTCGCTGTATTATAATATCTGGTTTATTTCCCAGAAACATTCTCTGTATTATAATATCTGGTTTATTCCAGAGACATTCGCTGTATTATAATATCTGATTTATTTCCAAGAGACATTCGCTGTATTATAATATCTGGTTTATTTCCCAGAAACATTCGCTATATTATAATATCTGGTTTATTTCCAAGAGTCATTCGCGTATTATAATATCTGGTTTATTTCCCAGAGACATTCTCTGTACTATAATATCTGGTTTATTTCCAAGAGACATTCGCTGTATTATAGTATCTGACTTATACAACGCATATATATATAGCTCATGAACATTGTCTGTAAGAATGGCCAGATGACGCATGGTGAAGGAATTACCTCAACCCGAAGCCAAACAAAGACCATAAGAGAAACATCGATTAACCCGTTGATCTATATAATACAGCACGTCTGGTAAATCAGAAACAATTCCACATGCCTTCGCACACGGCCGACTTGTGATTAAGGTGCACTTTAGGCTTTATTATCATTTATTCTATGTAAAAAATAACATGACGTTAACGACAACACGTTGTTTGACTGCCTGTACATGACAAGTAACGTGAGAAAGTACGTGAAAAGCCAATCGTGTATGTACCTCAGAATAATCCACATTGAGCTACTAATGGCTATATTTCCAAAATATGTATTTGTCTCTGACGGGCGACTGGGCGTGGACCTGTCATAAATATAACGACAAAATCTTTATAATCCTTTATAGAAACCCAGTTTCCACGTGTCCCCCTGGTTAAGGGCAGTTTGCTTGAGAGCAGCAATTCTGTCTTTTCTTAGCATTGGAGGAACAACTTTATCAAAACACAACACATTCTATGGTTATGCTGGTGTCAATTATTATTTATATACACCGCGGTCATATAAATGAAATAGCACGGCGTAAAACACCAATTAATCAATCAATCAATCATTTTCCAAGTCAGAATATGCTCCAAAAACGACAACCAGAGTCGTGGATGGATCAATCTACGGACCATATGATTTGGTTAATTCATGCTGCTGTGCGCTAACGCGGGCCAAGTCAATCTCGCCTTTCACTTTATTCTGAAGTCATTCCGATCGCTCGTTCTTAATAACAGATATATTTCTATTCATACGAACACACAACTAGTCTCGTTGACAAATATATATAGGACAGTCACAGGACGTTATACAAAGACATCACAAACTTCATATCGGCTTCATATAACCCATTTTAGCTCTTAGAGCAACAGGGCAGCAGAGAGAACCCCCACCAACGCAGGAGTATAACAGCCTAAGGGGTAATGGAAACCTTTGAAGTGGTGGAAGCAGCGGTAATTTAACTTTTGTCGTAGTATAAGCCTAATACCAGAGACGATGGACTATGTTTTTAATTGTAATTTACATGTAACTGTATATATGATTGAGAACTGACATATGTGTGTGTGTGTGTTTGTTTGTTTGCTGGTTTGATTGGAGTTTAACGTCGTACTCAAGGGTATTTCATTTATATGACGGCGGATTGTCCACTTCATACTGTTCCTTGCCTAATTATCGTGGAAATCCGGGAGGAAACCTCGTAAAAACCACCCCCGCGATTGCCGGAGCCACATTGTGTGACGGACTCGATCCTATGAACGGTAAATTGGAGTAGGATTAGTAAGCACACAGGCTTGTTCACGAAAATTTTGAGTAAACTCATCTGCAATGAATCTGAAGGTGATTCTATTATACGAACGTGTATGGGTGCCAATAGTCCATTATTGTAACTGATATGAGGATATCTTGCACTTAAAGATTCAGTTAATAGAGTAAATTATGGCCCGAAATCCGCTTTAATAATGAAACGAAATTATAAGGATGAAAATAACACAAACAAAACAAGACAAAGGGACAAAGGCACAAAGGCAAATCTTTATCCTTTTGGCTGGCACGTCGGTTTGAGTGACATATCCTAATCAAATAATCTACATAATACATTACTTTATCAGGCAGTCACCAATAGAGGCGTACAAAGAATAATCACAAGAAATGACCTTCCTCTCAATAAACTAAGTTGGTGGTAAAAACTTTAGGATTTTAAATGCTTATCCCAGAGGCAATAATATTGGTTATATTTATGAAGGGGCAACGTGTTACATTCAGGCCACATATACATATATAGCGTTCCTTTTTACCAACTACACTTTAGCAGACGAGAAAATCAGAACGTTTTATTTTATTCTGTTCTGGCGTACACTATTTTACCTAAGAAGAAATCATACAAGTTTATCAATCTAATGTTGCAACTGTACATTGCTTTGGGGATAATTCAATAGCCGTGATGAAAGACAAAAGAGGAGTCACTGACATTTAAGGGCGAAGTGAAACCTATTGCAATGATTAATGAATTACGAATGAAGCGAAATATGCCGATGTGAAAGATTGGTCTTACATGAAATTATAATTTAATTAAAAAAATCAATAGTTTCGGAATTAAATAAACCATGTATATGGATTGGCCGGTTTTGGTTAAATGCAATTTATTAAGTTCTGATTAATGAGTGGTTGAAATTAAATGGTACTTGAAATAAAGCCTTTGCCAGACCTGCGCTCATTTCTCTCGACTGCATCTTGGGTGAAGTTCATTAAACTGTGTTTCCCGTGTGGCAGAGTCGCATTCTGCAGCCAATAATCCATAACCTATAATGTTTTTGGTATTTTTTAACTCGAAATAGCGTTAGTCAAACACGAACTTTCTCCAGATGTGTATATAGTAATGACAAATAACTAATCAATCTTTTTCTAATTAACACTAAAGTGCAACACCAGTTTTAAACACAAAGCGATCGATGAATCAATAAGTGGCTTACTAATTCCAAGGAAAGTGCGGCGATGTGCCATTCGACCATACAAGAAAACACTTATTTTGATATTGGTTGATATCCTGACAAGCTTATTTAAGGTGCGCATGAAATGAATTGATATATGTAACGGTTCATTATCGTGTGTAGCGTGTAATTGCACCGCCTTATATCATAACCTCTAAAATTCAATAAAAAAGAGCAATCGCGAGTATGAAATGGGCCTTGCTCTCATATTGACACTTCAATACAATAATCGTCACCAAAAAAGTATATATCTTATTCAATTGACCAAAAATAATCGCAAAATCGTTTTAGTAAATGTTTGTTGAATAATATTCAATGTTCGAAAGAGAAACTATTGACATGAACAGTTTATCATACCTATGTTGCCAAGTTAGTTATTTAATCTGTCCTTATGCTATTCTGTACGCTATCCATACACTACGAACATCATTTTTCATAACGACGAAAACAGGTTATCTGTCCAGACAATGCCTTTGAAGTATAAGTAGAAATATTAGATAACCACACTGTTAGAAAAATATGGCTCTAATGGAACCCTTTATGGTTCTTCAGTTATGGCTGTGATGGAACCCTTTTTGGTTCTGTATGGAACCCTCGCAGCAACTGTTCCATGTTTTTCTCCCGAGCTTATTATATCAAAGAACCGTTTTTGTCCTTATGGTTCCATTTCGAACCATCCTGGTTCCCTTTAGAACCATCCTGTTTTCTAAAGAACCTTCAAAGAACCATTATTTCTAAGAGTGTAGTAATGTACTTTTCTGCTTAAAAGCAATAAGTAAGATGACGTCGATACTCCTGAAACAATAGTATTTGCTGAAATCGGTGAACTGTAGCAGCCTCTCACACTAGGTCGAAACTTTCTGAAGTTTTTATTTTAATGTTTACATTTGCGTACACTGTTGCAGTTTGCCTTACCGTGACAGGAAGTATTCTGATCAGATGTGTTATATCCTGACAAACATTCACATTCAAACGAGCCCACAGTATTGGCACAAACTGTGTTGTTTTTAGCATAACAAATTCCACCATCGTTGCATTCATTAATATCTAAAATCAAGATAAAATAATTGTATGAATTACATTAACAACGCCTAACAACTGGAGACAACGAGATTAGAGTCGTTACTCTGAATAAATCTGCAGACATTAATATCTATGTTATTTATTTCTTCTAGCCAGTTAATTCCCCGAAATTTGTAGTTTTTAAGAACTTCTGTTTACAGCATTTGTAATCATTAGGCCAATCTTGAGCTGGTTTTGAGTCATCATCAGGGTTATATTTTTTCATACAAGTAACCTGGATTAGACAGAATTACTCACTGGGTCAGCATTTTCAAGATGGCCGCTAAATACATTCGAGTCTTTGTCTGGACGAAATACGCATTGATTTGATTCTTGTATGATAGAATGGGCCGAGCCGATGAAGACTACTCAGTCAAATATGGGCCTTTTAATTTCATGTTAAAAAATATTATTAATATATTTATTTTCAATGAAAGAGAGAAAATGGTTTATTTCAGTTGACCTTGTCCATGATATAAGCAACAATGGAATTTCGTAAACAAAGAAACTCATATTTGAATTGTGATTAAAAAAGAAATGTCCATGAAAAGACGACCTCCAAAGCTTATTTCTACTATACACCCCTAACTTAAGGCCACCAAAGAAGAAATATAGCATCTTTGGCAGTGTTATGACCCGAAGTACTAAATCCTGATAGACATTGGCAGACAAACGACCCGACGGTATTTGCACAAACTGTGTTGGTTTTATCGTCACATATTTTAGTATCCGTGCATTCATCAATATCTGTGAGGGAAATGTAAACTACACACACTAAATATATACAATAAATCTGCAACGTTTCTCTTGATTATTCTCGTTTCCTCCCAAACGAACATGCCTAAAAAATATGTAAATATATCAGTGAAATAAAGCTGCCAACGACGACGAGGGCAAGAATTGGCTGTATTTGCTAGCCAAATCCGATTCCGCAATGGCTTGATGGGGGCTTTTGCCAGGTAAAGCGCCTCTGTGTAGTGCCAATATCTACTCGGCTACTGCCGTTAACTTGACAGACCACAGTTTGAGTTTTCTTTCAGTCCAACGTAACACAGGTGCTCACAGCATTAGTCAGACACAGCAGTTATAAACCTGACACATTCAACATATTAAGTCTTTTTGAATTTCAATGGTGCCTTTTGCTTTTCTGCTTGAAAATGATAATGCAGTGTTATACAGTGTTATTACGATAGTAATATCCTGGCCAAGTATCAGATCGCTACAATACCTGTTTAACTCAGTTAAACCCTGCAGACAATGCCATAACGCTGGCAATGTTTAAGCCAGATAGGCCTGGTGTTTTAAAAAAACAAAAGTTTTATTTGATTTTTGTTTATACTTTTTTAAAGATATTTAGACACGTTAACGTGAATATTATCCGCCGTCCTTCACTTCAATCAATGTATTCGACTTAATTAGTTATGTTATAGCTTAATCTGTTTTAGTGGCATTAAGAAGCTAGGATGATAACATAATAAGTAAGACTGTATGGATTTTCAACTTGTGGATTTGTTGATACGCAAGGTTTCAATGCAAGTTTTCAAGATCGAAAATATTACTAGTGTCTGCACTGAAACGTTGCGTATCAATAAATGTAGAAGTTGAAAATCCATAAAGTCTTACTTATTATGGTATTTTATAGTTTGTCTAACAATTGTCTAGCATAAGTTTTTAGTGGATATTGATGGGCGGTATATTTATTTCCAATGACAAAGTGAGAGTATATGGTTTATTCGCTTTGCTTTTTCAGAGGTATAACCAAAGAATGGTAGTTGGTAGACAAATGTAGGCCTATTAGAATGATGATAAAAACTTCGATTGGATTATCTGTAAATGTTATACATGGTATAGCCCAAGCGAGAAAGAAAATATTTTGGAAAGTTCAAAACCAGTGTAAAATTTCGGTAACTTGCTAAAATCTTACCGTGGCAGGATGTGTTATAACCCGATGTATTATATCCGGATGAACATTCACACACAAATGACCCGTTGGTATTGACACAAACAGTATTGTTTTTGGCATCACAGGTCGTTAAATCCACGCATTCGTCCACATCTGAAAGAGAAGCGAAATGTAAATGTGTAGTTCACATGAACATCTTTATATATTAATCTTTTTGAAGTTTGTTCCCAGAAATTTTCACCTAGTATAGTCATGTCAGTGAAATACGGAATTTAACTTTTGTTAGTTGTAGATAGAGAAGAGAATGAGTTAAAAATATAATCAAATAACAATAAAGGCGATAAAGCTGTCAAATGATATGCTTCGTGGGATTGAGAGATTTCAGGGGCTTACACGTAATAAGTGTTCATCAGTTCTAAATGTTTATTAGTGTAGAGAAATTGTCTTCTAAGCACAGACACCTTGACAAACTAATGGATTAAAAGTAGATCTGAAATGTATTTTACAAAGAGATTACAAAACTGTTATATCACGTGCACATTTATTGTCGTAGTTAACTTACCAACACATGTCCGTTCGTCTTTCCACTTGTACCCATCATTACAGACACAATGCTTATTTCCTTCATTATTGCATTCGGAATTTTGTAGACACGGAACATCCGGGCATTTCTCTACAAAAAAAAAGATTTACAAGATTATTTTGTAGGATACATCTCTTCAGCATTGTATTAACTGACATACTAGTCCACTCCTGAAATCTGTTCACTTAACAATCATTTACTGTATATTAATATTTAAATCTGTCGATTTATTTCTTATCTCTGTGACCTTTACCCACATCTTAATATTGTCAAATTCATAAGCAAATTATGGGGTTTGTTAGACCACTTTTGCCATGTCTCTCTGCATCCAGTTAATACAAATTGATTGATTGATTGATTGGTGTTTAACACCATAGTTAAGGTTACTTCACTCATATGACTGTGTGCTGGCCTTATGATTGAAATATATAAGTTGCCATTAAGGGAGAGGCTTTATTCCCGCCCTTATCTCTTTGACGTAACAATATATTAAAACTATTCTTATCACATTTTCAGATATATATACATGTATGTATTTTGATTCCATTTGGTTAATAAATAAATAAATAAAACCCTATTAAATTATCGCACGTCAAAATAAGTACTATAGCTCTGTTAAAGTGTTTTTTCACAACGAATTCCTATCTAACAAAAGGGCAATGTTTTGGATCACACAAGGAACAGATAGATAACAAGATATAGTTTAAGAAAATCCGTCGACATCCTCATTGTCAAGAATCTGAAAGAGGCTCTGATATTGGTTATCTATATTAACCATTTGGAATATAAGCTTGGTAAATCCATATGACACAGAAAAGTACAGTTTAGATCAAATAGATCAAATGAGTGTGAATTTCTAAAGGATCAACCATTCGGCGATGCATTATAATATGCTGAGCACCGAGTGTTCAATACCTTTTCTTTATATTTACTTTGAAAACTCCTTTGTAATAAGACGGCCTTGTGTTTCATGCTGGTGTGTTCCGAAAGTTGTCAATCGTTGTAAATCTTAGTAAATCAGTTTGGCCTTTCAAAATATTCAAATAATAACTACAACGTTCTTACCTACACATTTTCCTGTATCGTGCGATCGCGTGTACCCACCAGAACAGGTGCAACGCTTATTTGTATTGCCGCCTGTACATTGATAGTTAACTGGGCACTCATCCTGTTTAGATACACACCTCTCTAGATAAAACAAATTCACCAAATCAAGAATTTAGAAGAGGCGAGCATGAGTAGAGTAGAAAAATTATGCTGTTAAGATGTGCATTACTATAATGGTCTTGTTACAGTCATTTTGCCAATTTCACAGTTTTGGAGACGACATTAATTCAGATATTGGTATAGATTATCATAATGTTGGTTGCGATAACAATGAAAGTTAGAACGAATCGTATATGTATATGGTTTTTTCATATATATTTACTCGGTGTTTTCGCAAGTGAGGCTTACAGCAGTTATGCCCACTTCAAAGCGGTATATACCGAGTAGTTTACATTCCATTTATATTGTAATTTTTTTCTGCACA
>JAQQZZ010112935.1:0-15224 GCA_030265115.1 Mopalia vespertina | reverse complement strand
ATGGCACTAGGTTTATGACCAAGCGGGCTGTACGTAAGGCATGGAGGTAAGCCCGCTTCCGGTTTTAATCAAATGAAGCACGGCATGAAACAACAATCGACCAATCAGCCATTGCATCTAGGTCATACTTATTTTATGTAAATGATCAAACTTTCACGGGCCCGCGGCCTTGGCTTAGTCGTAGCGTGTGCGCTTACTAATCCTTACTAATACTAAAGGGCATCGAGTCCGCCTGCCGATCCTCAGGTATATGAGTGATTCACACGATGTGGCTCCAGCAATCGCCGGGGTGGTTTTTACGGGCTTCCGTAGTTCACAGATTTGATCAAAAGCCAGTCTATTCGCTAGACCAGAGCTATCGTTAGCCTTAGTATAACATCGTCGTAAGTGAACACCATGTACAGCAACAAATTAGTCTACCATACCTAGTAACGAGGTAACATTGTAGTTCGCTTCAGGCACACCGTTCCAATTAGGAAACTAAATTATACGTTCTATTGTTTTATTGTATCCCGTAGAATACTGCTTTATATAATTACGTTGGTTCAATTTGGCAAACGATTTATCTACGGAAGACTTTTTGGCATTGCTTGGACTTACCATTGTACCAAACGCTTCGATTAGATTGGTTACTAGTGGGATTTAACTGTGTTAATACGTATCCGCTGACATATTTATATCGTGTCAGAGTAAGAGCTTCCCACCCCCATATATCTATGGCGTACAGTTTGTATTTTTATGAGAAACAGATTCTTTAAAATGACCCCCACCCTCCCTCTCCCGGCTGCTGTAACAACCGTTATTGATTAATCAACGACTGTAATCCCACGCGTATATGGATAACATATAATATAATTAAACTATGTTTCTTATAGCTCAGGGCATCTAAACTCTAAAAAAGGAAATGGGTTAATGTAAAATCGATATAGCAAGAACCAAAAGAGGAAAAGAAGAGAGATCATTCCATCTGAACACTTCTAATCACTCTTCAGACTGTGTTATCTTTTGTTTCGCTAGGTACAAGAATCCATTAAAGACACGAGCACACTTGTATGTCGCGATTTTCTTGGCTAGCATACAGCTTAGAATTACACATTGTTTTGTTTTTTTAGATATTCAGATTTCCTTTGTTTCCACATAGAGCACACGATTTGGATCAACGACTATAGTAACGATCCTGTCTTAACAAGGCACCGCCAATAATGTTATCTGCATAAAGGTTCCCAAAAGAGATCATCTGCCTTTGCAAAACCTAAAATACATTTCCCTAGATCATGTTAAAACACTCAATTGGTTTATATTTTAAAGTTTTGTAACAAGTTGATAGCACCAAACTATGTGGTACCCTACAGATATAATGCCAGATGATGTATTCCGTATTAAGCAATGTTCGAGATATAAGAGTTACGTCATTCTAAACTATAATCGATTCTACTTCCTACGTCGAGACATTGACTCGAAGATACATTCGAGCCATCTTGTTTTGTACTTCTTTTATTTGCTGGTCTGTGGCATACGTCGCTCCAAATATTGGCGCAAATTAATACGCGATGACCTGGCATAGTGAACGAGGGTTGTCTTAGTCGCGTCTACCATAGAAACTCTCGCGAGAATACGGTTGAAGTTATGTTTGTCTTGGATCGGATAGCTTTGATAAGCCACGTGGAGAGTACGCTGTATCTAGGATAATGCTTAATGGACGTATTCAATTCATTTCGTCCTTCTTCCTGATTTCTACTAATTTACTGAGATACAATAAACTCGATTGCCAATCGACCGGTGTAAGTTTGTGTTGCTATGTTGTGGTGGGGTCACTATGCTAATACTCAGGCTTTAAGAGCGTTGTCAAGGATTTAGTCAGTTTCACGTCATTATGTACGTCACTTGAGCTATGAAAAATTTACAAACGAATGAGAAGCTTTTAGTATATACCAACCAAAATTTAAAAGAAAGAACTTAACACAGAACAAAATCTACCAGAGTGATTCTACTCGAACGATTTATCTGGGCGAGTAGAAACTATAAAAATAGACCTACTCTACTGTCCATGTGGGTGGTACTGTTTTAATGTATGAACTTCGATATTTCACTACATCAGGAAAATTATAACTTGTTGATAAAACCTAATATTGGGAGATTGGAAACTTGTGTGTAAGCAGCCACCATACCAAAATAACATGTCCATCAGCTGGTCTCGACTCAGTGTTCTTCCTTCTCAATTAAACTTTGTTTGAAAGACTATATGATAGCTTGAGATCATTCTGAATATTACTTTTAGCGAAAATGTTGTTTCGTTACCAGTAAATTTCTGTTTTAAGCAACGGTAAAAAGATCGCAGCAAGTATTCATACATGATAATGAATTATATTTCTATTTGCATATTTTTGCGTTTATTAACACATTTATATATTATGTTTCTTCCTTTGGAAAGACATAATCTAACCCCATGCTCACTAAACATTTTCTAGATACAAAATTAGCTCTTGAATCCGTTTAAATTTCTTCAAATTTCTATTCGTTATTTTGATGATATTTTTATTACCTTTCGATAGACTAAATAAGTAAATGACACAAAAAATCGATGTCACGTTTTAATTGGAATCACAGATGACGTAACTCACAGATGACGTTAATTAACTGTACAGAGCTTTGCCCATCAGGCTCCCAAATTGGTTTCTCTTTGCCACAGTTAATGATAAATGTAGACAGTATCACCATAATACCACTTGCTATATATTCGATATGCTTCTAATTAAACTGGGCTTCTCCAGAACAATGGCATCAACTTGGCCAGTAATAACGGACAATGCTTTAGTGGTGACAATATAGGTTCAAATGGGAAGAAAGAATAGAGTGACGGAAATCTATCTTTAATTGTTCATATTCATAAATTAGGTGAAAGTTTCAGTTTTAAATATTCTTGAAGAAAATTATTCAAAAAATCGTCAAGTTAAGGGAACACATGTATGCGGAAGACGGATGCGGTCACTCGCATCTCGCAGTGTCGTGTTTTAAATGTCACCACAAAACGCAAAGCAAGAGACTACGAGACCACGATTTTCAGTAAAGCTTGTGAGCATTTTCATGATGCTTCTTCCTGTTAAGCTACTCAAGACGAGGCATGAGATCGTAAGACTGAGCAGCGAAATCACGAGAATCTTTTTCCAAATCTCGCGTTCTTAATCCGCGTGTCCTTTGTAGAGCGAGCGAAAACAACGCGAAGCTATATGCCAGTTTCTGTTTTTGCGACTCGCATTATTCTCCAATTTTCTTGCAGTATTACAAGTTACCAAATTTGTATCTCTGTCCGATGCAAATCAATAACTTACTGATGGCAAGGTTAGTATACACTGCGATATGTGTCATTTGAATGGTTCACAATGTAAGCACGGTGGCAAACAGTGCTCTAGTGCTACTGGTAGTATTATTAAACTGGACAATGCATCTAGTACAGCAGTGTCGATGTTGAAACAACAACAACCATTTACATTTTCCAGTGCAAAGGTGTAACGATTAAGAAATCAGTGAAACAAATGTTTCTTATAGATACCGGTATCTATGTGTAACAAAAACCGTGTTTCTTTTATGTTTGTGGGTGTGTGTGTGATGGTGGGGGTGGGGGTGGGGGGTGTATGTAGGCTTTCTTGGGTCATTTTGATCACTGAAAATACATTAATAAACAAACAATGCATAATATATGATATTGTCATACAGGTGTATAGCCAAACACGACATTAGAGATTGCAAAGTCAAGTGAATGTCGTGCTCCCGTGTCGCACACTTCGTGTTAGGGAAACAGTTAACACGACACTAGTGATTACGACAATGCGAGAATCAAGTGAATGTCCCCTTCTCCTGCCTCGCACTTGGTGTTAAGTAGACCAGTCAACACGACACAGGACATGGGTTCACGGGATCGAGTCTGTCTGTCGACCATCAGGTATATGCATGAGTCACACGATGTGACTCCGGCAATCGCGGTGGTGTTTCTAGGAGGTTTCCTCCCGGTTTTCCAACGTAATGAGGCAAGGAACAGTGTGAAGTGGACAATCCGTCGTCATGTAAGTGAAATACCCTTGAGTACGACGTTAAACCCCAATCAAACAAACAAACACTGGACATGGCGATAGTCAAATGAATGTCCCGTTCTCGTGCCTCGCACTTCGTGTTAGATAGACCAGCTAACACAACACTGGAAATAACAAGAAGGTGAGAATCAACCAAAAGAAGCCTTTTCTTCCCTCGATCTAGAAAGAGCACTCGGCGCGAGAATATGAAAAAACACGCGAGAATACGAAGTTAGATTTAAGGTAAGATTCACGTGATTTCCCGTTCTCATGCTGCATATTGGTTGCTTACCGTGAGAGAAGAGCGTGCAGATGTACACAAACTATACAACTATCTCGTAATCTCTTATCTCGCGTTTTGTGGTAAAATAAAATAAAAACGACATTACGAGATGCGTGTGGCCGTAGTTTCTTTGTGGTACCGGTAACTAAGGACCCACATGTAAAGCTTAACCTTTCCCTATAGCACGAAATGGACCTGTAGTTTCACATACTCCCTTGAGATCGTCGTTCACGAGAACTTGAAAGTCTTCAATTTTGATGAACCGTTTTTTACCGTGTAGTCTGCAACATCATTTATTCATGTCTGGATTTTATTTTTTCGCGAAACAAATCTGCTTTTTCCCACTCACTTACCAATTAAAACATCATCCCATTTATCGCCTAGTATTAAGTAATCACAATTAAACGTTGAATGTCTTAAATATCCCCACACAGAACACTCAAATTGAATAAACTGCAGGGTTTTTTTTTTCAACCGTGCTATTACCACTTCAGTCACAAAACACGAATATCATCTCAAGCCCGATTTTGCTGGCTTCTATCTCCCTCATTATTTCAGACATCTGCCCAATAATAACAAACATTTTGATATCAGATACGCAACTATCAATATAATTTTTACCTACACCTCGACAGCATGTTATTATAAACAAAGAGCGCCTTCGTTTGGTATGGCGTCGTTGCCGTTTCGTCCAAGATCTTATGGTGGAGATTGGACATTATACGCTACCCTATTGCAACCTGTAACGAAACTGATGGGATATACGCTTTTGGTGAATTGACAGACGCTATTAAACTAACTCCTTTTCCAGATAATGTGCCAAATCACAGCACGCCATATCGTAATTAGATACAAACACCTGCACATTTGGATGGTTACATTTAGGCGTGTCTTGTGGTTTGTATACAATGATAGTCCTATGACGTAGGCAAAAATTATCATATTATTGCGTATAAGCTCATGTTACAAGACACTTACGCAGGTATGAAAAAAGTTCAAATTACTGGCAAATAATTGTTGGATATAGAATTATAGAATTTGATGGCCTCCCCACAAGGACTCAATTCCCACAGAGATTATGTGGGTAAGAGTAAAAGAATGAAGCAGACGGTTTAGGGTTTCGGGGGTTCTTTCTAGTTTTCTTCCCACAGTAATGCTGGTTAACGGTGTGTAGTTTTCATTTTATCATATTTCTCTGGCATCCATCTGTTTGTTTGTTTAATTGGGGTTTAACGGTGTACTTAAGGTTATTTCATGCACATGACGGCGTGAAGCCCCCCTCCCCCTTCCGCCGACACCACTGTCAACAAACAAAAACCATCACAGGACAGTACAAAGACATCACAAACATATCGGCTTCCTGTTCCTCCTTAGCTCAGAAAGCACCAGGGCATCAGGAAGCTCCCTCCAGACACCCTCTGATATCTGATCAATAAAATAATTGAGAGCAAGATGAATAAAACACGTTTCTGTAGAAGTAGTAAGTGGTCCTGTGTTAAATGTCAATAAGATTCAATATGGTAACCGTCCTAATGATTGTTATTAAACGAAAGAAAAAAGTGCGGGAACACTTTTCAATTACATGCGTTTGTATCAGCAAAAAATTCTAATTATTTCAAACTACTATCGATTCCTGATTTATCAATTCAGATAAAACCGACCAGTTTGGCAAAAATTTACAACGCTTAATACAAAATGGAATTGAAAAATAATTACTATCGCAATATTAATAAGGCCTGGTAAAAACAGCTATCATTTGCCATAGGGGATATCCAGCCTGAAAAACCATGCCAGCCTGTTCATTGTGGAGAAAATATGTGATTACACAGGAAAGTGACAGTTCTTTAATGATATCCTCTTCAATTTAAAAGAGGGCGATCATGAACAACAAACGTCCATGTACATCCGGGTTTCACGTATAGTAAAACAGAAACATGTACAGTCGAACTAAACTCGGTCCCGGATAATAATTATAAGAGTAATTTATAACAAAGTCGAATTGATCAAGTCCATGCGTTTATCATGCTACAAATTTTCTTTTAAAAAGAAAAATTGTTCCTTTTCTGTTTAAGTATCTGCAAAATACAAACGTACCTATCGCCAGCATTTTGTAAAGAGTTTATATAGAAAAACCTAAAAAAAAACAGTCGTTCCATAGCTCCAGAACAACAAAGTTCCGCAAGTAGAAATGTTGTCAATTACACTTTTTTAAAGCTCGTTGTGTCATAACAAATCTAACAATGGACGGTATTTTATGTTTAGTGGTCGTAAGGATAAACGAAATAAAACTTGTCAAATATTTAAAATTCCAGTAATTTTACTTTTTCTGTCAGGATTACCTGAACTGTAACGCATTGGGAACAATTATATTGTTCATAAAACATACAGTTGCATAATAATTCCCGGAGTTAAGCACATTGACTGTTCATGGCTTTCTTTTTATCATTGATCAGCGGACGTAACTGTACACTTTTATTGTATGTGAAATCGTAAACAATGTGTAGATGTTCACTGGTGACACAAGTCCGCAAGCCTAGAGACACTGTGCCAATCAAATTACTCGGTGTTTTTACACCGGCGCATTTTTGTGTTATATTCGCGACTTTTTGTGTCATGCTTTAAGTGGTGGACAACACCAGAGACCAATTGACGTAACAAATTAGTCAAACAAAATGGCCTTTTACATTTGACAATCACGAGTAGCCCTTTTTTTTAATGACTCCGTGAACGCTAAAATTCCGCTTATTCGTTAGTTTGAGCAGTAACGTGTAAATCAATGCGCCGCGTCGTTCTTATAAAGCTGGTCCTTAGCTAAGCTGGAATAGTTTCACTTAAACCATCCGATGTTTTATAGCCCTTTCAAGGTCGATAGCCATTTAAAAGCCAAGGCACTGTCGTCTAGGGGAACTGTTTAATTGTCAACTCAGGTAAAGTCAATCGAATTTGGACAGATTTAGCTCACCAAAAAGCGTGGTTGTTTCGTGCAGAGGGGGGATTTACGTTTGTACTTGTGTTACGTTACCAACACAAACGATTCTATGGAGTGTTTTCCGACGGATTAATCATTAATCCTTAAAATTGTTATGCCCGACATGGGAACATTGACTTGGCCACATAAACCGAATATTAGGAATGTTATAACCCCTGTACAAGATTTATATCGGTTCCTAAAATAGTTTTGTTAGTTTAGTTAAAATTGTACTCGAAGGTATTTCCTGTTTGCTGAATTTGGATTACCTGTGTTTTGGTAAAAAAAAAACTGGGGAGCAGCTTCAACAAAGCCACCATTCGACCTCGTAAGTCAACGATATATTAACAATGAAGTTACACGAGGACTGGAACATTCTATTAAAGATATGAAAATATACAGACAAAATAACAGAACAAGGCCACAAACTGGATAAGATAGAAAAACAATCTATGTACAAAACAATTATGAATCTCAGAATAAAACAATGAAAGTTTACAGGAATTACATGTAAGTTATGCACAAAATTGAAAGCGTTGATTACGATTCTCCATGACAGGGCCTGTAAGTCACTTAATGTGACTCGCCATATTCCAAGTAATTTACTTTACTTCCGGGTACCTCCTACATTCTTTCTAGCGTTTTTCCATTAACGAAAAGTAAAAAGATGCCAATTCTCCCTTCCAATCCTTCAGAAGAACCCAACAGCAACACACAATACGGTTCTGAACGATCGGTATTCAAACCATAGCGGCAGACTTTGATCAAGGTACCCGGAAGTTAAGTAAAGGAGAAAGAGTCTACCTTGTTATTTTGGGCTGGGCTAAAGAGGAACAGGAAGCCGCTATTTGTGAGGTCTTCGTATTGTCCTGTGAGTGTACTGTATTTGTCCTGTGATATTTTCGTTTGTTGCCAGTGGTGTCGGGGGTGAATCCTTCACCTTTGGACTGGCACGCCGTCGTGTGAATGAAAAAACCTTTTTCTTGCATATCATAAGATTGAACATAACAGCGCGCATATCTACGCGAGGGGAAGGATAACATGATACTGACGGCTTTATAGTTATAAAAAGTAGCTCCATCTACAGTGAAAATATGAAAATCATATTTTCACAGTAGCGATACCACAAATATCAACAGCTCACAAATATGTTTTTTTTCTCTGATAGTTTTCACTGTCTCATACTTTGGTATATAATAAATTAGCAAAATATATATATATGACATTCTACAATCGCATTTTAATCGCCTTAAGACCGGGAACACATCTCATCTCGGATGTATATTTTGAAAAGTGGGGGCTTTTACTGTAGAATAGTAATACTGTATCGTAGACGTCGGAACCTTCAGTTCAGACGAACTCCCACTTCAAAGATCGAGACTGGGCTAGTTTATTGTCTAACTCAAGAACGGGGATCCACCTATAAACCTTTTGATATTCTGACAGCTCCAGTCCAGCTAATGATCGATCTGCCTGACATAAGGCAAACCTCAATAATTCTTTGTTGGGTGTTTCCTGTAGAACTTCCAAAGTTAGTTTAAGGTTGATGTTGTGTGCACCTTGACCAAGGTACAGTGGTCTGTCCAATATCCGATAAGCATAGCTTCAAGTGTTAGCACGAACATCCCGCTTCCTTCTTGAATGAATGTGGTCGGGTTATCTGGTCGAAATCAGTTTGTGTTCGCATATTTAGATCAGTAAAGATCCTTCAACAACTTGTGTTGGTGTCTTTATTATTCAAATACTAATCTCAAAAACCTTGGAACTGATAGATTTTAGGGTATTGGTTAATCTTTTTAAGTAGGTCAAGAATTTAATTGAAAGCTATTTGTATTATTTGGACAACTCCAATGGCGGACTGGAGATGGCTTAGTTTATCAGGTTACATTTCATCATATGTTTGATGTGTTAATGACTTTAAGTTTTATAGCACTACTGTGTGCAAAAAGTGTATGGTAACTTTCATTTTAGAATAAATGGCGACACTCCGTTCGGTTATCCTTGCAGAATTTAGCCTTTATTGAAAGTAAAAAAAAAGTGTTATTTTCATGAAGATTCTTGGCGGTTTTCTACAAATTGCTTTCTTCATGGAATTTTTTTTTTAAAAAACCCACAGTTTTCCGGTGACTTTCAATGAAGCGCAGGGGGGGAGGGGGGTATTTTTTAATGCGGCCTCGTGATGGGTTTTTTTTTACAATTACCAGCAATCAGTTTAATGCTCTTATATATGACATCACTGGGAAATCCATCGGAGTTTATTCAATTTTGCTGTTAATGTTTAGGATACGATTGCAATTTACAGATCGGTGTACTGACCGAATCCGTCTTTCGACCCACAAGGTATCTGAGTGAGTCACACGATGTGGCTCCGGCAATCGCTGGGATTGTTTTTACGAGGTTTCCTCCCGGTTTCCCACCGTAATCAAGCAAGAAACAATGTAAAGTGGACAATCCGTCATCATATAATTGAAATTCCCTTGAGCACGACGTTAAATCCCCATATAAACAAACAAAGCAAGTTACAGTGTGTGTAAATTGATTGTTTGTTCCCTCCATTCAGCTCGTAACCATGTAGCATACTGCTATCCGATTTTATAATGTATTATTTTTAAATAAGCTGTGATAGTTCTCCGTACTCTGTAGTTTGATTATCCAATAATAAGTTTTGTTTGTTTGTTTATTTTTTTTAAACGCGCACAAGGGTTATCACTTACATGACAACGAATTGTCTATATATCTCCCTGTCATACTTTAAAACGGCTAAGAACCGAGAGGAAGCCTCGTAAAAACTACCCCACGATTGTTGCAGGCACCTCGTGTGATTCCTTGATATAACCGAGGTCGGCAAGTAAAGTCCAGGATCAATAGTCCGACACGCAAACTAATTGACCACGACTGCGTGCATGTGATAAGCTATAAATGCTCACCTCATAAATACGCACATTCAGTTGTTCCTTCTCATAACACATAGCGTATTTGCCTACTTCAGTTTAATTGGTCTATTATCTTTATTAGAATTCCATATTCGTTTTGTCTAATATTTGAGAGAAGAAAGCTTCATACTCAAATTTACCGTGATGGCTCAATATACCACGCTCATAGTCATTTCCTCCGGAGAAGAACGATGAAAACATCTTATAATGACTACTCAAAGTTTGCAACTTTATATATCTTTTTATCTCGCTTGTATTTGTAGTATCGTTGCTGGAAATAGCACAAGGGGTACTGATATTGAGATTATATGGTCTGATCTGGAACCAAATAATGGAAATTCTATTAGTGGTAATTTAAGGATAACAACCGTACCACCTAGAGAACATGCTTCGCTTTCATTGTAAGATATAACAAAAGGGTCCAGGGTCAACTTATGGAAACATCTAATGAGTAGGCCTAGACGAATCTGTCTGTGAAAAAAAAAAATAAGAGACATCGTAACAAAACTGAATCCTGAAGAATCGAAAACTCTGTTAACATGTTCGCCTTGGGATTATATTTAGAGCAACAACTAAGTAATGCATAAAAAATTCATTGACAAAAAAGATTTAATGGTGAAAAGCCACAGGCAAGTGGAAGACGACAACGGAAGAACGTAAGCATACATTTACTAATCCAGGACTGTAGTCTTAAACTTAACGCATCCGTGTTGCTCAGGCATTCTTAAGCATCGATCGGTAAGTAAAATAGACTAAGTTTGTTCTAAAAATAAAAACCGCAGAGTTGCTGAAAAATTTAAATACATACCTTCTTGATTCCTGATATATCAATGGGATTCAACATTAACATGTCATGAAATACATACCTTCTTGATTCCTGATATATCAATGGAACTCAACATTAACAGAGCTTTCAGTTTTATTTTAACTATTTTAAATTTTCAATTAGTCTACCAACGAATGAGATACTTTAACCAAAGCCACCCGCAAACTTGAATGTAAATTCTTTGTGCACACTACCAGTAGCTTAATACATATCCGTTGAACACTTTCCCCTAAGCTGTTTTCCTTTTTCTAGTGATCAATTTAGTCATACAATTGATGGAGAGAGAAAAAAAACGCTAAAGAGACCTACAGAGCAGAATGATGTCCACCATACCTATTTAGCTCCAGTACACTCTAAGAAATAATGGTTCTTTGGGGGCAATTTAGAGAAGAAGATGGTGTTATATGGAACCATTACGACAAAAACGGTTCTTTAATATCAGAAGAAAGAGTTAAATACTTAGAACATACAGAAACATAAAGGGTTTCACGAGAGCCATCACTGAAGAACTTTAAATTGTTCATTAGAGCCATATTTCTCTAAGGTTGTAGCTTGTTTGAAATTGTAACATTTTCAAAGCAGGGTCTTAAAACTTCCAACTATTTTATGGCTCAGAATCGATATTTTGTTATCGAAATATATCATCTAAGTAAATATAATAATTGGTACATATATGTTGGGGTTTGAAATTGTGAATATTTGTGTGAAGCGTCATTTAAGTTAAGGTCAAGCCTTTAATCACACAAATGATCGAATCTTTTTAATCAAGCTTTTTATTTTTTTGCGCAATAACATATTAAAATAATCGCGAATTCCTTAATGGATTTTCAGTTTGTTGCCGCTGCACGCCAAACCCAGGAGCGGTCTGCGAAGTGACAGGTAATGCGACGCGTGTCTGGACTCTTGCACAGAGATGTTTCTGCCTGGTCTTCCCTGGCCCGTACTCTCTATTTTCAATTTAACTCTGCTCATAAAATCGATTTGCCCAGGTGGGCGAATAAACTTAATGAAATCGTGAAGAAAGCAGCCCATTCAAGACACTTCTGTGACATAAAAGCGTCCTTAAGTTTGACTCGTCGATCAATAAAGACACACTCTAGGGTCAAACCAATCGAGCTTGTCTTGAGGATGAAGCACTACAAGGGTTACTGTGGAAGCAAATGATCGGATTCTGGCGGGACTCAAACCTCTTCCGTTTGCTCAATACCAATCTCCTTCGCGCATCATCACAAGCAGAAATAGGAAGCGCCCTGTGCTTCCAACCCTTTTCACCGTTATCCAACATAAACAATTCAGATATTATAGTTGTGTTAGTGTGGCTGTTGTTGGAGTACATATGAGTCAAATAATCTTAAGCACGGCGTTAAAGGCCAATTAATCAGTGTTTGTCAACACAATGCATTTAACATTTCTTTAGAATCTCTGTGTTTAATGATCTCGGCTAAGGAGCACCAGATGGTTTCTCCTGTAAGGCCATCATCCCATTAGGTCTTATCGCCCAATGCGGGTTGGTATACCAATATGAATGAGCCAAAGAACCCCGTCAGTACAGCGTAACAAACAGCAAAGGGTTTACATCTCTACCTAAGTCCGATAAGTACATTTTGACGAATTTATTGTTTTGTTCATAAATAGGGCTATTCCTCTTGCCCTGGCTCGCGGCCGTGGCTTAGTGGTTAGCATGTGCACTTACTAAGCCTACTTCGAGTCGGTCTGTCGACCATCAGGTATCTGAGTGAGTCACACGATGTGACTCCGGCAATCAAGGGGGCCGTTTTTACGAGGTTTCCTCCCGGTTTTCCGCCGTAATTAGACAAGGAACAGTGTGAAGTGGACAATTCGTCTTCACATAAGTGAAATACCCTTGAGTACGACGTTAAACCCCAATCAAACAAACAAACAAAATCATGTTGCCCTTGTGTTTTCAGAGCTATGGGGCAATAGGAAGCCGATCTGTTTGTGATGTCTGTGTATCGCGTCCTGTGATTGTCCTGTATTTGCCCCGTCTTTGTCTTCCTTTGTTAGTGACGTCGATAGTAGTTACCTTCGCCCTTTGGGATGGCACACCGTCATGTGAGTGAAATATCCTTAAGCACGGTGTTAAATCCCAATCAAACAAAATAATACGCCACGGGTAATTTAGTAAGCAGCATGATTTTTTCTTTACTTCACAGTACTACCTCTGAACAGATTAACTGGCTAGAAAATGTTGTCTCCCAGTAGACTGTACCTGAAGGGATCGTATTCTATTCTCTTCCAGCCAATTAACCTCAGCTTAGAAAATCGATCCGCCCAGGTGGGTGAATAACGGTAATGAAATGGTGAAGGAAGCAGTTCATTGAAGACACTTTTCTGGCACACAGGCTTCCCCAGACTCCGCTGATTGCTCAACGAAATGATCCCCTCCCCCTCCCCCATACCCCTGAGCGGAAACAATCGCGCTCTTTCGAAAAGCGATGCTAAATGCGTTTTGATATCAATACGGTATTCAAGGAACTCTATGCTATTATTATAGAATTAAACGTATTAATATACCAATAAATCCGAATGCCTTGTTCGAGCCCCATATTCCACCACAGGGTAGCTATCTCCTTTATCGGTTCATCTTCTCAAATACTTGAACTGATTTCATGTCTTGCCCTTTCCATGACTGGAAGATATTTTCTTTGTAATCACCGATACAGCTATAAGTAAAAACACATTCTTTGAGGAGGGCGTTTATCATCAATCCATAAGATTAGCTCACTTCAGGCCTTTAAAATATTGATTTTAATTTTTTAAAATGGTCAGTTTAGCGTTTGATGATAAATATTTTAGTCTAAAAAATACTGAAAACTAATATCAATCAGTCGGATAGGTTTTCATTGTTTACCGGAACTGCAAGAATTAATAAACGTGATTTGTCAACAGACAAAGTAAATTATAGTAGGTTGGTATACAGTTCCCAAACATGATTTCTTCTATTCGTTTATACAATGAATACTGTAATTTGAAGCGACAGGTCAATTCATGTCTCATGCATAGGAGAAATCAATCATAGTCACCTTTGTTTGTTTACTTTTTTTATTGCAGTGCAAATTTTGACGCTATAGGGTCTTCTTCAAATAAAGAAATTTGAAGAAAAAAAAGGAGTAAGAAAAATTTTATCTAAAAATAAATCTAGAAAAAAATCGAATTTCTCCATCGCTCAGAACATACAGCGTGAATTTATGCCGGATAAAATTATCTCTTCTATGTCTTCAATTGGAAAGGTTCAAACCCAGGCGTCTTTCGTCGGGTTATTTGCGTAATGAGATTGCAGGAGCTGTAAGAACTCACGCATTGCTGAGATACACTTGATGCGTCCACGTTAAAATATGGGACAGTATTTATATCGATATTCCTGAATAGTCTTTATGACCGATCACATCAAGATATATTAAACAAACGTGTATTTGATTTGACGAAAGAGTGTTAAATACAGAATTGGGTTCATCGGGCTAACACTGCATCTGTGCCCTACTAATGTAACTTATCTATAGTTGTCTATGGAAAATACACTGTAAGAACACATGCCGTTAATTTACAGCAAAATTTGCTGGTAAAAATGATAACAGCAAATATTGCTGTAGAATTACAGCATTGTTTGTGCTGTAGTTTTAAACCTGTTACTGTACAGTGCTATTAAGATCATATAAACAGTTATATAACAGGTTCGTTTACAGCATCTGTATGTAAGGTTACAGTATTTCCTGTTGCTAAGATATACGCATTGTCTGTTCATAAACAGTGTCAATATTTGCAGATAAACCGTGCAAGGTGCTAAATCTGTTAATTTACAGGTTTTATTGCATTAGATGTACACTAGCTAATGCTGTTTTTCTACAGTTTAAAATGTGGCTGGTACACATACTATTGTCTTATATATATATTGTTCTGTCCTGTAAATCAACAATATGGACATGTGAATATGCAAGGTAATTTGTTGATGTAGTTAACAATGTAGACCTACGGTATCACACAAGATGAATCTAACCAGGGCTCGAAAAAATGCAAAGATAATCGGAAAGTGCTGTTGGTATGGGCGAAACTGGTCGCCTTGTCAATACAAGTGTTTCTGTTTCAAATCCTCACCTGGAGGACGTAACCATCTAGAAGCGTCCCTCTA
>JAQQZZ010112924.1:0-15225 GCA_030265115.1 Mopalia vespertina | reverse complement strand
TGTACACAGGATTTGATGATTCAAGTGGTTCCGGTGTTCCTCTTTAATGGATAATAACTAGAGTTATGATCAGGTTAGGAACATCAGAATTTTTGTATTGCATATGACAGAAAAATGTTTACTAACATAGAAAACATGGTTTTTGGGTGGTCTTATCCTTTAAGTACAACATAAAGCTCCAATTCAACAAACACACAAACCTTAAGTACAGTACATACACATGTATGGTAAACTTACAACTCCAATAAAAGATACACATGGATACATGGTGATTCAATTATCTTTTATTGGAGTTGTAAGTTTACTTTACTTTGTGAAACTCATCAGTGGGAATAATGCTACATGTATGGGTCTATTGATATATTTTGTTTAATTTACTGGGATAAGAAGATTGCTGATGCTTGCCAACTTTGACCAAACTCTGTAGCCGTAAGGGTGTTTGAAAGGCTCAATCTTTATTTCAGATACTGATAGTCCATACATGTACTTGTAAATTGTGTTATACATGTATATCTATGTCTGGCATTAGTCTAAGATAAAATAATTCAGTTTTTGAACAGTTGATAAATTGTATTAATATGTTCTTAGATTTACAAGTGAATTGAAATATTACATGAATGCTTGTTAAGTTTAACCTCTGTTTGTAGGTCAAACTACATCACTTTTATTAATCATCAAGTACACTACATGATTTATAGAGACATGTACCTTCACTTCAAATTATGATTTTAAAAGTACCCAAATATTTTGATGATACATGTATTTTTCAAAAATGATCAATTATTATTACAGTTATAAAAGTGGAGTGTTGTAAATATGACAATAATCTGAACACAATGCATGTATCAGTTTGCTTTTGTCTTATACATACAAATGTTCCAATATGTCAAAATGGCAAATACATGTATTCAGTCGGTAGAGTGTTGGGCCTATAACCCAAAGGTTCCGGGTTCCATTCCCGGTGGAGGCAAGCAAATTTTTCTCTCTTCATTTATTCAAAATACATACATTGGATCAGGATGGGTGGTACATGTACATGTAAAAGGAGGTAGAGTGTACATGTAGGCTGGTTTGTCTGAACATTGAACATCAGTAATAGTAAATATTATATATCTGGAGAGATCTTTATAAATTGAAGAGAACGGTATCTACATGTTTATATGTTAGGCGGGTGTTTTATGGCTCGTTGATTGTTTTGTGTTTGAGATGGTCTTACATTGTACTTACATACATGTACATCAGGGGTTCATAGACGTCCAGTTTAACTACCCTAAATGGTAGTTAAGCTAGAGAATAAACTCAATTTGAGACATCATTTTAACGCATCAGTTTCAAAAACTCAATTCAGACTCCATTTCTGATGTTTAAGTATGATAAAAATAAATAGTTGGATGTTAAAAAATGAAAACATTATAATATGGCACTAAAAAAACTGAATTTTGTTCAGTAAAAACTCAATATTTGGACGTCTAAGAACCCCTGTACATGTACATGTATATACATGTAAGGTTACATGTAATTGATAGGTCACAAATTTCTCTTCAAATTCTACTCAAGGTCGATACATTACTTTCAAAATTTTTCCGCCATGATATGTGATATCACTAGAACTATGGTTATTTGGTTGCAAGATTTTGTTGGGGCGGTTCTGACAATCCATCATCAAAGTGAAATAACCTTAAGTATAAAGCTTACATCATGTATTTAGCATAAGCCGCAATAAAACAAAGAAATAATCTGTTTAAACTTTCTATGATTTGGAGGTGACAATTTAATAATGGCAAAACACAGTATTTATTAAGGTATAATACTAGACAAATAAGCTCACATGTATAACCCTGTTTTCATGTTTTGTCAAAGAATATGTTTTTTTAAAATGAAAAAGTCTATACATGTACATGTATCTTGCACATATACCTAACGTAACGTTTATCTCCTCATATCTTGCATTAATTAGATTTGCATTGTTACATGTAATTGATAATCGGGGGAAATGCTCGACATTCTGTAGTTCTGTGAGGGTAAAATATACAAAGTAAATATGGAAGAGTGGAATGGCCACATTCACAAACAACTTGTATACATGTATTGTAACCGTAAAATATATTACAACCATTGTCAACCAGAACTCTTATAAAACCAGACAATTAATGTTCAAATTTAGTGAGCCATCATGACAGCTAAGCATGCACACAGTGGCTTTGCGAATTCAGCAGCTTCTATTTTCAGACAAAATTGTTTTTTCTATTTTCACATTTTTTAGCAATAGTCATGCTCGTTTCATTAATACCCACTGACTGAATTTAGAAACAATTTGAGAACAAGTTTTATTGGGATTTAATTGGTTTAGTAAATGTCTGCTGAGCTTGATATATCTTCTTCTTTTTTTTTTTTCTCGCCATTTTTTTTAACGTGTGCAATTACTCTCCTGAGCTTTTGTAAACATAACATGTGTCTATGTAATAATATGAACAAGCTTCCATCGTTATATTAATACTGAGATGGAGGTTTGTTTGATTGGGGTTAAACACTGTACTTAAGGTTATTTCACTCCATAGGTGAAGGAAACCACCCTTGATGCCACTGGCAACAAGACAAGACAAATGTCTTTTTTCTTTCGAGCAATTTTACATATTTGCCAGGATGTTAACTTACCATTTGGTGTCAAGAGTACTTTCCTTCACCCATTGGGATGTGATGTCATTGTGTGAGTGAAATAATTTTAAGTAGGGCTTTAAACCCCGACCAGCCTAACAAACAAACCAATTTAGTTTATAAATTAATATAAGCAGTTAATCTGTAATCCCATTGTTTTAGGAATAATATAGCCCTTTGATTTGCAGAGAGCTGTATGCATGTATTTTGGGCAAGGGTCCTTCACTGTATAAGGGTCATTCAGTCGTCAGTAAAACTTTATTTATTATTCATAAATATCACACAGAGCTTGCCACTGGGGCTGTCATGGTCTAGGCTGTGTAATACTGTAACAGCCTCTTCTCTGCCATTGGTCAGAGTGAAGAGCAATAACACAGAATGGAGGGCAGTAACATTTTCATATCGCCCTCCAAACTATGTTATAAAACCACACTGTACCACACTGATATTGCACCAAGGAGCTTTTTTATTATATCAATAAAATTTTAAAACAAACTCGATATATTTCCCTCATTCAGTAGACCAGGTGATTTCGAGTTTACCATACCTGTACCTGTTTCTCTTGATTTTTCTGCATCAAGTTTTCTAAATACTGTGTAACATTTCTTATATTTTGGAAATTCTACTGTCATGCAATGCTATGGAATATTGTTTTACCATATAAGTGAATTACAATTGTAGTAATGGAGACAAAATAGGATGATTATGGTGAAAATAGCCACAGAATGGACAAGCAGTGCTGATTAACCCTAGCTATATGTTAGCTGTAACAAATATGTAAAGGTAATTGACCATGTAAAGTAACTTTAAAAGCATTGGTCAGATGGAACAATTTGATTTCTGAATTTATGACCCTGTGATCTTCAAGTGAGAATTAGAACTAGGATTTTAGTTATTGGTACAATAGTGCTCATATTTTCATTTGTTGATTTGATCATCTTTGGGCTCCAAGGAAAGCTGTTCAGGCAGGCCAGTTGATGTTTTGATTCCATGTACTTCCATGTGGCTGCTCCTGTTTTCAATTGTTGATTTGAGGATCTTTTAGTGCTAAGGAAAACCAATCAGGAATACCAGTCGTTGTTTGGCTCTATTTCATTAGGAGTGTCCATGTTTTCAGGGCTGTTGATCTGAGCATTGTTGAGTGCCAAGGAAAGCCATTTAGGAATGCCAGTTAATGGTTTGGCTCCATGTCGTTAGGAGTGTCCATATTTTCAGAGCTGTTGACCTGAAGATCTTTGAGTGCTAAGGAATATCATTTAAAACGCCAGTTAATGTTTTGGCACCATGTCATTTGGAGTGTTCATATTTTCAGAGCTGTTGATCTGAAGATCTTTGAGTGCTAAGGAATATCATTTAGAACACCAGTTAATGTTTTGGCACCATGTCATTTGGAGTGTTCATATTTTCATTTGAGGTGCTCTAAATAATTAATGTTTGGATTTCATGTACCTTTTTTGAAATTGTTGACTTGAAGATCTTTGAATGCCAAGCGAAATCAATCAAGCATGCCAGTTAAAGTTTTGTCAGCCTAGTAGGTATTTTTATTTACATTATCAGTGACCTAGACAATAAATTAACATCTATCCATGTTAAACTCTTTGTTTGCTTATGTGGCTATATCAATGTGATATAAGTGATAATTTATTTGAGACATAACAAATAGTTCAAAGAAGTATGGCCTCTAATTCTGTATCAGATTTTGATCAAGGAGTATATTACCTTGTGCCAATCTCCTATGACAGTAACGTAGAAGCTTATCGGTCTGTTGCTGAAAGCTCAATACCCAACAGCAATTGTAGTGAATTAATGCATGGCAACGTTTTACAAAGCCACAGAAACATACATGTACCTTGGACATCTAGTGAAGCACAAGGGGAACCAAACTTTAACAGAACTGTCAATTTTATGTCACAGCCTATCCCACATGGATCCACCTTCACCCATCTTACAAATTGTACCAATGAAATTGTGCCATTCAGCAATGTGACTGGGCCTGTATACTATGCAAATAATGACCTGTTACATACCAGGCCACAAGGCAATACTAGATTTGCAGATGTGAGCAACCTCAACCCAACAGTGTTCTATACAGCCACACAAACAGATAATAATGTAAGAATGGTACATAATCTGACCGGGTGCCAAGAGTCAAATGCAGTACATGTACCTATGCCTCCGACAACCATAACAACAGAAAACTATGCATTGCATCAAATCTATCCAGCAAGTAACAATATTGGTGCTACAAACTGTGTAACTGGCTATGTGCAAAATATGGTGCCAGTCCCAGGTCTCCACGAGAATTTGGAAACGGCAAGCGGTAGTGGAACATTGATTTATTCTGCGCCACAAATCAACGGTGATGCTACTTCCACAAGTTATGGGAGTTCTACACTGCCAAGCACCATACACTTAGGAGTGTCTCCAAGTTTTGTTAACAATACAGCCTTTGTCAACTCTTGTGGTACAGTATTGTACACTGTCCCACAAAGCAATACAAATTCTAGTACAACAAACTATGGAAATGCTGCAGTGCCAAGCAGAATACAGACAAGAGCACCTGAATGCTCCTTAAGCAACATCAACACTATAAATTCTAGAGGAGCATTACTATATACAGTCCCACAAACTTATGCCTATTCTAGTGCAATCTGTGGAACAGCTACTGCTGCCAGCACAGTACATGTACCTACAGAACCGGCAAACTCTACTAGAACAGCCCCGGAAACTAATCCCGCATATGGTACAAGCTTTCAAACAGCTCCTGTGCCCCGCACAGTACCATTGGACGTGCCTCAATTATATGGTTTCCATACAGAACCTGCAAATTCCAAAGCCCCAGAAACGAATGCTAATGCTAGCACAATGTTTGGAACAGTTCCAGAGCCATGCACACTACCAGTGGATATGCCTCAAATGTACGGTTTCTGTGCAAAACCTACTGGGACACTACTGCTCTCATCTCCACAAACCAATGATAATGCTAGTACACCAAAATATGAAAATGTTTCAGTTTCAAACACAGATCCAGTGGAAGTGTGCCAAGGCCAAAACAATGATACAGAAAATGAAAACTCTGATAGGACATGTGCCCCACAAAACAATGCTAATGCAAGCACTATAATTCATGGAACTGTTACAGTGCCAAGCACAACATTGGCAGAAGTACCTCAGACTCGCAGTATCAATACAGAAACTTCAAATTCTAATTTGGCTTTACTGTCATGTGCCCCACAAAACAGTGCTAATTCTAGTACAATATTCCATGGAACTGTTACTGTGCCAAGCACAACATTGGCAGAATCGCCTCCAATTCACAATACAGAAACTGAAAGCTGCACAAGTGGACCAGCAGTATATAACAATGCTAATGCAAATACAATAAACCATGGAGCTGTGACAGAGCCAACCACCACAGTGGCAGAGGAGCCTGAACTTGTCAGTAATGTAACAAAATCTGAAAACTGCACACACAGATCAGCATTGCACAGTGCTCATCAGATAAGGGATAACATTAGAACTGGGTTTTTGCCAGCGACATCGAATGGTTTAAACTGCCACAATATGGAAACTGCCATGATAAAAACCATTCGACCAGTACACACAATTCCGCAAACTAATTCTGAAATCCAAAATGGTACACATGAGTCCGTCCCTAACACAGAAATACCAACTCTATCAAATTCTAAAGAAATTGGAAATGTTTTTAGACCAGTACACACAGTTCTGCCAACCCGTGTCATAAGTGACAATCATACGTCGGTTCCACAGACAGTACTACCAACACCAGAACAGCAAAGTCAGAGTCACACGGAAATAAAAAATTCCACCTTTTGTGGCCCAATGCTATGCTCATTCCAACAAATGAATACAAATGCTGGCACTGTGAGCTCTGGAACTGGATTCAGAGGTCCACAACCCCCTATATCCAATAACACTGGTTATGCAAACAACAATGAATTTCAACAACGTTCAATTCCACAAGGCAGCATCACTAACAAGGCCACTGACAACAGAAGATTCGTGTCTCTTGACACGAAGGATAAGCTTGTATTGTCAGAACAACCTGACAAAGTTACAGCTCAGTTATACAGCACAGACAAAGGTCTATTTGTGATGGGAATGTTGTGGTATTCAGCCACTCACATTGGTCCATCACCTGTCAACAACAATACCTGTAAGTCTGATACATTTGCTCATACTCACATGCTTAATTTTCTGGTATTTATTTCGGCCGTCATGTAAGACCAAACATGAATTCTGAGTTAGGGTAAATACTAAACTTAACCCTAAAACTTTCTCTCAACCTCACCATTAACTAACCCTTAACCTAATCATAACCATAAACATAACACTGGATTTCATACCTTACATGACGAATGTACCATTTATACTATTAAAGGCTTCTTGATTTTGTATTCTGCTCTCTGGTTTAAGGCGCGGGTGGTTGGAGGGAGCTTCATGTTGCCCTGGTGCTCTCAGAGCTAAAGGGGAACAAGAAGTTGATCTGTTTGTGGTGTCTGTATTGCGTCAAGTTGTTGTCCTGTATTTGTCCCGTGATGTCTTTGTTTGTTGCCAATGGTGTCGCGGGTGGTTTTCTTCACCCATTGGGCTGGCACGTCATCATATAAGTGAAATACCCTTTAGTATGATGTTAAACCCCAATCAAACAAACAAACAAAACCAGTAAATGCTCATATGAAGAAATAACATTGGGTAAGTGTTAAACTCAACGAGCCCAAGGTATAAAAGGGAAGCTATCCATCTCTGGTTTCCACCAAACACACTCAATGTTATTGTGTTACTTTGTTGTTGTTGCTGCTGCGTAGGAGGGAGCGTCCTGTTGCCCTGGTGCTCTCTAGGCTATGGGGCAATATGAACCAGATGATGTCTTTGTTTTGCAACTTATTATTGTGTTAACTTGTCTTTGTCAGCAGCCAGTGATTTCTAGGATTGTTTCCTCACCCAAGGTGCTAGCATGTGCATTAAGATTAGAATAACCTTACACAGGGCATAAAACCCCAATAAAAACCAACAATAAACCAGTCTGAACATTTGAATTGTATATATTGACTTGCTCAGCTAACCATGAGCATTGTATGAATTTCATTGGGTGACAATATCCTTCATGTTAGGCTGCACAATTATTTTTTTTGGTGTGTCCATAAGCAGACTGTTATGATAGATGTACATGTACCTGAGAAATGCAGTAAAAACAAAGCCCCCACCCATCCATGGCCCCCAAGAAAGCAACAGTCTTCCATGACATACGAACATGTAAAACGCAAGTCGGATTCAAGATAACAGACTTTATAATACCTAACTTGTAAATGTGACTTGTATTTGTCAGTATGGCTCAGCTGATTTAGTTTTTAGCAATATCTTTAGATTTTTAACATCTAAAACATTGCAATGTTTTATCTAGAATGGTTGTATCAACCACCCCAAACCCTGTAAACTTATTACATCTACTAAACGGACTTTGTTGTGGGTTTTCTTCTCATGATAAAGATCTGATTTATTCTTGATGAAATTGGTTCTTATATGTAAACACACTAGACCCTGTCTTTGTTAAACTGATCATGTACATGTATGTGTAGCCTACAAACTCGTTATCAGTGCCTAAAGTCAGCGGGTAGCGCCAGAGATACATAGCTTCTAATTAAAGTAAAATCTGCCACCAAAATCTTCGCTTTCGAGTGTTTACTTGATCGTATGATTTGGAGGTAATTCAAGTGCTTGTACCAAATAACCTACATGTACATGTTGTGTATATGTGTATTTAAATCATTAAACATCTATTTGACTTGAGTTGTAAAGCAGGTGCCCTCCTTCATCCTCCTTCTGAGACTTGATGATATTGCTTTGAATCTGTGCAGCCTAAACAATTTATTTTCCATATCACTGTAACCTTAATTTCTGTCTTTTTAAATAAAACATTTTTAGGCCGTTTTGTAAAAGTCTATGGACTGAATGTAAATGACAAGGGGGAAATTTTTCAAGCAGTCAGACAGGTATTTTAGTATGCGTTGGTGCTCTCTGAGGTAAAAGACAACATGCTCGTCTTTGTTGCATCAGGCATTAATTCATTTTCCACCAGAGCAAACACTTGGCATCCTCTGAAAGACACTGGAGTACACCGCCACATACAAGTGAAAACCCCTTGAGCACAGCGATGAATCAATTAATGAATTCGGTTGGAGATGGGCAGCTGCTAATTTAATGTGTGATGGAAACTTAGCCTTATTTCGACCTCACCATGAACTCTCACAGCTTCACATCTTGGTACTGTTTACTGATGTCATTTTCTTCACTTCTATCAGATTTAATTGACACTTCTCAACTTTTTGTTCAATTCAGAGTTGTGTATAATTATCATTATGTAATTTTGACTGTTAACCTTATTTTTAGTAGACAGTCAGTTTAATTTATCATAGTCTGAGATTTTATTTACTGAAAGTTTAATTGAAAACCTTGACATCGGTGCTTAGTGTAAATGCCTGAAGAATTTGAATAGAAAATGCTATTAAATATTATTACTTACCTCATTAAGCCACCCAGCAGGTGTGTTTTGCTTGAACGGTATATACATTAGGAATGAATCATGCTGGACTGATAAAGCCAATTTATCTTAACTTTCATTTTCAACCATCCCCAGAAAAAAAGGAGAGAATAACTATATTATTTAGGTTTTAGTCTGTTTGATTCATGTGTTGTACAGCTGTTCGTCTGAATTTATATTAACAACTGGAGAAATTTTTTAATAAGCTGTTTTGACATTTGGTCTGTACCTGACAGACATACACTATATTCGTACAAACATTGGGAGACTTTTAGTAGAGTTTTAACAAGCATTCAGCATTACTCTGTGTAGCCAGTGTAGAAATAAGCTGAATACAGAGTGAAGAGAAAAAGAAAAGTTTAACAGACACACCCTTGTTTGTGTGTTCTTGTCTTTTGTAGTATGAACCATGAACATTCAAGTCACAAAGTTTTTCGTCTCCTGAGAGTTCCGTTGAAGCTGGGCTGGGAGTTTTTCCCTGCTAAAGCCAGAAGCACTGCCCCATAGCTGAAATTCTCCCTTCCTGACAGACTCCTTCAGACATCTGCAGACCAACAGGGTGCCCCACAAAACAAATTCTAGAATAGTAGAATAATTATATAAAATCATGTCTGCTTCCAGGCAAGACTTTATCCAGGATCAGAGATCTGGCCGTGCAAAAGAAACATTTCTTAAATTGTTCCCAATCCAAATCTCCTACATGAATTTCCCTAGTGGAGTGTTGGGAGGGAGCTTCTTGTTGCCCGGGTGCTCTTGGATCTACGGGGCAATATAAAGGTGTTCGCGATGTTCTTGTAGTTGTAGACTTGTATTGCATCCTGCCATTGTTGTCTTGTTTTTGTTTGTGCTAGTGGTGTCAAGGATGGTTTCCTTCGCCCATTGGGCTGACACATAGTCCTATGAGTGAAATAACATTAAGTACCATACAGCCTTAAATTTTGATATGACAGCCCTTTTATGTTATGAAAGCCCTACTCTGATTTAAATTGCATTTTTATTAAATATTTAATATTTTTAGTTGAAAAGGGAAATCTTGAATATTTATTTTTTTTGTAAGCTAAAATTACGTATTTGTTGAATTTGAGGAGTTTCATTCAAAATTTTTTTTAAAAAATATTTAATTATTAAAATTCAGAATAACGAAGATGCCAATATGTTTGTTAAAATTAACAATTTCAATCACTTCAGCTTTTCCTTTAAAAATTTACTTTGTATGAATTGCTCTGAAATACTGTATTCTATATATTAAGTTGAGCATACACACTGATGTTGTTGGATAAGTTAATAGAGATATATTTATGAATGGCTGTCATCTGATGAGAATAATGTAAACTGACAGAATATTGTCCCACCTATTCAGATGAAGGTATCTACTGTATGGATGGTTCAATTGATATTAAAACCAGGTGACATTCTGTATTGATCAGCCGTGTAAACTCTCTGAAAACTCACCTTCTGCAAACTCGATGTAATTATTTTTGCAGATCCAGGACTTCTTAGCTAGTTTTATCAGACATCTTAAAGTTTATTTTGTTCACCCGAAAAAATTTTAGCTGTGTGATAAACTAACATTATCAACATATATGCTATCACTGGACCTTAAAAGGAATCATTTTTTGAGGGACCCTTTATAAAGCGAAACTCCTCTCGGCAATAAAATGTATATATCTAAAACTAGCATCATTTCTTGTGTTAAATTATGCTCTCTAATTTTCTAATGGAGCTATATCCATTTTATAATTGGATCTTAAAAATTGGGTATTGCTTAAACTAGTCAAATTCATCCACACCGCCATGTCTTCCTACTTTAATCACTAAACAGAAGAGCTCCACGAATATTGACCAATGAAATATTTTATAGGAATAAGTGTTGTTGTTGTAATATTGTTCACCATTGATTCATTCGTTAGCCACTAAACCATGTGACTGAAATAACCTTTAAATGTACTGTGTAAAACTGAAAGTTAACAAACATGGCCAATATCACTGATGGTGGTTTTCGTTGCTCATTTGGCTTGTATTCTGTCATTTGAGTGAAATTGCCTTTGAAAACTTTATTCAAGAAATCATTCTAATGAGTTGAACTCCAGGTTCTCATCTCTGGTTATCAATTGTAAAATATGCCCAATTTGTGTACAACTTAATTTTGACGTTAAGAGTGAAGTTTACAGGAATTCAACAAATTCTGAAATCCAGTTGGTATCGACATGAAAGACTTTATACAAACGATTGCATAACCTCTTAAACAAATTGGTTGGCTTGAAATTGCAAAGACTTAGAAATGGTTATTATACCTAGTGTAATCAGTGACATATGTTAATGGCTGACATCTTTGTTCCTTATTATATAAACAGCATGGGATTGATTTGATAGAAGGTCATCGGGTGCATTTGTAGCATTATGCCGGACTATGTATGAACGAAGCTCTGTATTGACTCCTGTTCTACATGCAGTCTCTATGCTCCAGCCCACACTGCGCTATCGTTTGAACTCACCAGGGAGTGTTTTAGTTGGTTGCCAAGGCGACCAAGTGACCATTAATTTACAATGGTGACCGTTGATTGTACATGTAGTTGGCTGTTATTATGTGTGTGTGGGATAAGCATCAATAACGTCATCAGTTACATGTATAGTCTGCGTACACAGCATTCGATTAAAACAGTTGCTGTCTAATACCTCAATTACATTGCTTATACTCTTTGGTCAAACCAGGAGTGGAAGCAGGGGCTTAGCCAGAAATCAAAAGTATGGTGTCCAAAATGGTCATTTTGCTTCACTTTTTGGTGTCCATTTGGACAGGTGGACACCCCTCTGCCTATTAAAGCCTTTGTTTGGACGGAAGCTTTTCTGTTGCCCTGGTGCTCTCGAAGCTACATGTATAGGGCGTGATGCTGATCTATTTGTTATGTTATTTCGTCTTGTTTTTGTCTTTGTGTCTGTGTTACCATTGTTGTCAAGGGTGTTCCTTCACCCATTGGGGTAGGTAATGGTCATGTGAGTGAAATAACCTGAAATACAGTGTTAAACCCCAATTAAACAAACCAACATGAACCAGAACCATGTAGTGTAATAATAGTTTCATTAATTTTCCATAAATTGTGCGATCATCATCGGACAATTTACAGATCTATGTATAATTACACAGACAATGAGTAATGTCATACAGCTACCGATTTTGTCCGTAAACTGTGGCGCTACGTGTCTTTCTATGAAGAGGGTTATGGCGCAGGTTTATTCCAAAGTTACAATTTGCCTTGAAAAACTAGATGCTACGGAAAAATGTATACAGGCAACTAGTGACGTTGTATCATTTTAAAAAATGTGGCCCGAGGTTGAAAAGAATACCCTATTTCGAACTGGCCATCTGGGTTATTTTAGTATGTTCTGTTCTTAGCACTGTAGGAATATTAATTTTCCATCAGAGCAAAAACTGTTATAGTTGTGTTAATGTGGGCATCACTGTCAGCTGCTTGGAATACAGTGCCTTTTTATATGACCCCTTGAGCACAACATTAAATATCAATCTATGTGTGTAACGGGTTAGATTATGATTCTATGGTGATATAACCAATTTCTGACAGAGACATGGTGCCATCTGTTTGTGTGTTTAAACTTTTCCTTCCCTGGTACAGTGTATGTCACTCTGATGAAGGCTCTTACACAAGAAAGACAAAGTAGCATTTGTTTTGCCCCACATCAATAGTTGATATGTGTGTCTGCTATGACAGTCTGAGGCAGTATCTTCTAGGTGTATTCATATTGTCTTTTCTTGGTACTGGAGGAATATTAATTTTCCAAAAGAGTAAAACTTGATAGCAAATTAAATCTTTTTTCATTTGAAATTAATCTTTTTTCCACTTAAAATGATAAATGTACACTAATTTTGGTCTAAATTTAATATTCTATTCATGGTAAGGGGCAGCTATATGTATATGAAAGCTGCCTTGTAGATTCAACACCAGGCTAATAATATAACAGTGTGGTTATTTTATATGTCATGAATGAAACGAAAATTGCAGACTTGCAGTAAATGACAAAAACCCCAATCCTGTCAATTTCAACCTTTGTTCGGCTTGCATATGATAGTTGATGCTATTTGTGGTATGAGTATACATTAACACCACACTACCGGAGTCACCTGTAACGTATCTCGTTATAACTTGGTTAATTATTAATGACATTTGAAGAGGTCTAGTATTGAGAAGGTCACCGCAGGTAAGATGTCTCATAATGTCAGAATTGTTTGAAATCCGTCGTACATCTGACAAAGCCATATGGCTAAGGGCAGTATGAAAGTCCAAAGCTTTTCACCTTCTTTGCTTAGCACTAGAGGAACATTATTTTTCTAAAAATATTTAAACATTTCACAATTATAGTTCAGTAAGTACATGTAGTTCACTGCTGGCGTATAGGAAATGTCCTTGTACAGGGCATTAAACACCAATTAATCAATAACACTTGCTACAAATGCTGTTGGTCGTTGTGGCTGCATATGGATTGAAACTTTTACTTATCTAAGCAATAGTTCTAAAGAATTAAGTGATGTAGGGCAAGGTGGCCTAACACAGAATATGAAAAAATCAATTAAAAAAATAAAAAACTCAGAGTGCACTTTAATCCTGGGATCAATTTGGAGTATTGTTTATATGTTATTTATTTCCTGTTTCTAAGCTTTAGTCTGAGGAGGGTTGAGAGGGAGCTTCTTGTTGCCCTGGTGCATGGTTTCAGAGCTACAGGGCAGAATAGCCAGGTGGTCAACCATTGTCTGGTTTTTGCCCTGTCTTGTCTTCGTTTGTTGCCAGTGGCATCAAGGGAGGTTTCCTTCACCCACAGGGCTGGCACAACATCATGTGAGTGAAATAGCCTTAGTTACTGCATTAAACCTCAATCAAACAAACCAAAACAACTGAACACTTCAAATTTTATTGTTTAGTTAATTATATCACTGTTGGAATATATCATTGTCACAATAGTGAAATATTCTTAACCTTGGCTTTTTATACTAATCAATCTTTTGACAATTGTCTCTTTTTTCTTTACTTTTTTTTTTCTTCTTTCTTTTCTTTTCTTTTTTGACAGTGACTTATGATGATTGATTTCTGCACCACTGACGTATTTCATGCGAGTGAAATAACCTTCAATTAAATCCCTAACTCCACAACTCTCTGGGCTGTGTGTTACTGTTAGCTTTATGCCGATGTAAGATTAGAAATATGCCTATCCTAAAACCCTATTGCTCATCTAAACTTTAAATTTTTCTATCTTTCCCATAATAAAATTTACAAATTTTATTTGTCCTTTTAACCAAACGACAGGTGGACAGGCGCCCATCTAAGACTGGCTAAAGGCGGTTTATTTTGAGTGTAGCAATGTTGTCTTTACTAAGCACTGGAGGAAGATTAACTTTCCAACATTGTCAAGACACTTCACATTTCATGGTTGTGCTACTGTCAATGATTGTTGGAATACACCACCATCATATAAGTGAAATACCCTTGAACATCTCTGAGGTGGTTTTGACTAGATTGTCTCTCAGTTTTCCACCATATTTACATAATGTAAGTACGGCAGAGCGAGATTTGAACAATCCGTCCTCGTATACAGGTTACTGAAATCCATTAACCATTGGGACTGACATTAAACTTCAATGAAACAAACTAAAAAGGTAATGCAGCACACAAACCATTGTGCAATACAACCAAAATTTCCTGCAGTAGAGTCATAAACAAATAAATGAATGACAATATTAGGAAAGTTATAGTATATTTAAACCTGTATGAAAGCGGTGAATGATGATCGCCCTCGTGCCATGCCCCAAAGCCATAGAAACCAGTTATTGTTTTCTTCAATAGCATAGCCTAGGGAATGCTAATATACATATTATAACAATTTAAATCCTCCTATCAAAAACAATAACCTCATCAAAGTTATTGGCCCGCGGCCATGGCTTAGTGGTTAGCGAGTGCGCTTTCGGAGCCTACTTCGATGTACCGTTCACAGGATCGAGT
>JAQQZZ010112913.1:0-15227 GCA_030265115.1 Mopalia vespertina | reverse complement strand
AAATCAGCAAACCAGGGGAAAATGCAAATGTTAGGTTACCTGACAAAATTTTAGAGGACCGATTTTTAGGTTATGCCTGAAAAGTTTACAGCACAGGCCTGCTTAAAGGGAAAGACAACTGATTTTCGACCTAAACTTATTATTTTTATTGCATATTTTCATAGACAACCATCTGTATTGCACTTGCAATCGAATTAGCATAGCCGTTAATTAGTTAATTGAATAAAGATGTGAAAATTGACATCATTGTTCCAAAACACTATAGTTAGCCATGACTACATGTAGATATGTCTTCTTATTCCATGCACTGGTGGATGCTTTCACATAAAACCAAAAGTGAGGGTTCCTTCCCCAAGCATGTCGGCTGAAAACATTGTAAACGTATGTGCTACTCAAAGAGCTATTTTGATATGTATACATCCGATAAACATTCAATTGGATGACCAAGCTTCTGTTTACGCCGTGTTGTTACAGATGCTATCCAATGCATCCATAAGCAAACAGACATGCTGGTGACCAACCATGTTTTCGAACAATAACATCAGTCCCTCCTGTTAAATTAACTAATTAACGGCTATGCTTACTGAAATGCAAGTGCAATACAGATGTTTGACTTTGAAAATAAAAATAATAAGTTTAGGGTGGAAATCAGTGGTCGTTCCCGTTAACATAGGAGCAACATTAGTTTCCCAACAGAGGGTAACACATTCAACATTTTATAGTAGTGTTCATTTTACAATGACTGTTGATTAGATGGCCATCTATAAATAAAATACTAGTAGCCTTTGTCATTGTGTCAAACACCAATCAACCAATCAATGTCTTCACTGCACTGGGAAGATATTCATATTTCCTTAAGCCGGGCAATAAAAAATGTTATTGCCTGGTTAAACACTTCTTATTTGTGATTGGATGGTTGGACCTCACACAGGGTCAATCCAGTGTATGGGTGTGGATATTGTATGGGTACAGGGAAGGGCAAATGTCCAACCCTGTCCAGTGTATGGTATATTCTAGAAAGTACAGTATCTCTCACATGACTGTATGGTGTGGGCTGTCCAGGAATGACCCCATTGTGAGCAGATTGTTTGTTGGTATTTGATCACATTATTTAAAGATCGACACTTGATAATTTGTGAAGCCGAATACCAATAGTACTATCATTTATAAGTAAAATGTCACCAAATCTTGAAACTCCTATGTACACTTTAATACTGTACAGTTTTGTACAGAACACCGTTGCTTTAAACTAAAATTAATTATATATATCAATTATTTTATATGGTAGACGATTATCAAATATTTGTTTAAAATGCAAAATATCAAAGGGCATATGGAATTGTAACAAATGTACATGTAGGTACAAGTAATCAGCATCGGTTTACAATTATTGTAATTTATATACATCAATTATTTTGTACAGAACACATATTGTTATAAAGTAAAATAATTTATATATATCAATTATTTTGTACAGAACACATATTGTTATAAAGTAAAATAATTTATATACATCAATTATTTTATATGGTAGATCATGCATTGTCAAATATGTTTTTAAACTAAAAAATATCAGATAAAGGGCATATGAAATAGTGTAGGTCCAAGTGTAGGTCCAAGTAATCGGTATCTTTGTTTACAATCAATCTTGATACCTAGATAGTTAGACACAAAGAGAGCCTTGTGATTCTGGCATGTCCTCCACAAGCAGACCTAGAGTTGTCCAGATAAAATACTCGACTTTACCCACAAATCATCTGTGTTATGGTCTATTTTATTACCAAATATAATTGACTATTATGTGTGGAATACTAGGAAGAGAACAATCCCTCTATCTCTTGATGTGATTTAATTGCGGCAAAGTGTCTTTGGCCTGTAAGCTTATATTTTAAAGCTTTATATAGTTTATACCCCTGAATATGACGTTGTGAAAGTGGCCTTTGAACTCCATGAGGCTATATTGGTCTTGGTCTGTTGAATCTTTGGTGACCTGAAGGTTTGTCATGAAGCACGATATTCTACAATATTTTCTCTACTTCCCTATTTATTAGCACACATGACACAGGTTTTAATGTGCAATATACTTCAACTCACATCAGGGAAATTGGTAAATAAATAAACTATAATATAAATGTAAGAAGATTAGTACAGTGGCTCTACAATATATGAATATAGTTGGTTATATTTAGCTATTATTGATATCATACATTTGATAAACTCTTGATGTTTTTGTTTTAATGAGCAATCTGAAATTATGATATTAATTAAAAGTACAGATCTAAATTTGTATTTGCTTTTCTTTAATAATTTGGTGTCCCTTTCAATTTCTACTTTGTTTAATATTAAGTGGATTAATTAGTGAATTTACTGAGTGCCTATATAACTGAAATAGCGGTGTTAAGTTCATGCACTTTTAACACCCACCTACACATGTCTCTCCTCAGATAGTGAAATCTGTCAGGCTTATCAAATTAGCTCTAACTGCTTCAATATACACTTACTGAATAGCATTAAATATGTATGCATTTCTGAAGGGAGAAATAAGATGGACTGTAAATACATGTATATATTGCTACATTTCCGTGTCTATATATATATATATATATAAAAATAAGGCATACATTTGTATGATATACTGTCGCTTATTCACATGGTACATGTGTGTATACTTATAAATAGGTCTGGGACACCCTCATGTGAGTGAAATAACCTCTTTTAAGTATATCGCATAAACCAGCGAACAAAAACACAAACTAATTTATTTATTTTATGGCGTTTATCCTCTTGTAGCCTCCTTTTCAAAATATAATTAGATTGCAGAATACTATTAACATGTGTTTTTTTGTTGTTGTTGTTGATAGGTACAGAAAGCAGAGTTAGGGGTTATACAAGCTCTGGAAAATCTCTCGGACTCTCAGGTAAACATATCTTTTTAATTAGTTTTCTGAAGGTTATATTTAATGTAAATTTAGATTTGCAGCAGAACGTTTATTATTTCCATAGCAGGTCTAATTTAAAAAATACCTTAAAAAAAAACTGAAAAAAGAAAAGCAACTTCATATTTTTTAGATATTTTATTTTATAGAATTTGTGTTGTCAGTTTGAATTTGGACTCGAACTTTGTACAACATAAAAGCGTTGTACAGTTTTAAGCTACAATAACCTTTATATCAATCCTATATTTTCAGGTGAATGACTTTTTATCTGGGAAAGCTCCTCTGTTACTGGCAATGAGGTTAGGAGATCACATGATGTTTGTACAGCTACAACTTTCTACAGCACCGTGCATGACGAGGCGCCCTCGACAACCTTCAGTGGGGCAGAGAATTCCCTCACCCTTACCCACACCCAGTAGCAGCCCATTGTCTGGTACAACGGTGGTCAACTCAACAGTGACAGGGCGCAGCACACAGGGACCTCCCCTCAGTCCAACATCATTAACAAGGGCTAGCAGAAACCTCTCAGAAAAACTTCAAGAATTATCCAGAATGACTTCCATCGACCCTAAAGTAAGTTTTTTTAAATTTTGTTTAGAGACAAAGAACAAATGTGTAGTGGTATTTGTGAAAATTAATATCTAAAGGCGGCCTTGTATTTGTCTAATTGACCTTCCATATGGTAGAGATGTCTTGACTCTATACACTGGCTAAGGGCAATATGATTTGAAGTGTAGCAATGCTGTCTTTACTTTAATAGCACTGGAGGAAGATTAATTTTCTAACTTTATCAAAACACTTAACATTTTATAGTTGTGCTAGTGCTATTCTTGTTGGAATACACTGCCGTCATATCAGTGGAATACACTTGGATGCTTCATCTGTGACATGGGAGATAACTGATGGTGATTAAATTGTACAGTTAACTCCCTTACATTAATAATGTAAATGTAGGTACATGTATATTACACGTCTATCTTAATAGTAATGAAACATCAAAGCCACCAACTAACATATTTTAACATAACAAATATTTTTTGAAAAAGACGTTTTTAGTATTCCTCTAGACCTCTATTTCAAAGAAGTGTAGCTTATATCCTTTTTATATTCATAATACACTGATAATACATTTAAACATGACCCTCTGGTTTAGGGAAAAATCTTCCAAGCACTGACATTATTCTTGACCTAGCACTGAAGGAGTATTAATTTTTCAACAGCACACAGTTCAGATGTTGTAGTATTTTTTTAGTTTACTGAACACGTCCCAGATGTATAAGTGATTTAGTAGCAAATTAAATATAACAAATTAAAACTGAATTGTTTTTTTGTTTCTTTGTTAGAGTTCTACGCATAATTGCTCATCAAAAGCTGAGGAGAAGGATTCTGGAGCTGTGATAGAAAGCATGCAGCACCATGGCAAGGGAGTGTACTCCGGCACATTTTCAGGTAACCTCTATATTCATGGCCCTCAACATTAAAGGCAGATTGTGCCAAGTTGTGTTCATATTTAATGTTGAAAGTTCACTCCTTTTTAATACATATGAAATTCCAAATGGTAAATGGTGAATACCAGATTATAAGTGCTTGGAGCAACTGAGTCCAGGAGTGTGAATTTACAGAATTTAGCTGTGCAGCATGTGATGAACTTGCTATGGATTTGCACTTCAGTTTGTTTATAAGTAAAAGTTGAAATCAGTAACAGAAGCAGTATCAGAAAATGACCTAAAGATGTTAATTAAAAAAAGTCTGGTAATAAATCTTAATGAAGCTTTCACTGGATTGCCAAGTTGCACACCAACATCAAAACTTTTTATGATCTCTTTTTATTTACAATGGTTTATTTTAATCGACAGGTACATTAGATCCGACTTTACAAGATCAAGATGGGAAACCCAAGAGAGACATCAGTACAATAATTCATATTCTGAACGACCTGTTAGGCGCAAACCACCCTCTACAGCCTCAAAATCCGTGCACAATGGCACCTGTACACAGACGTCACCACATCGTCAACAGCAACAAACCAATACGATCTCAGCATTCAAAAGACTCCACTAGTGAGTATTCAAGCAGCAGGAGATGATTGTCCACCACAATGTCCGTCACGTGTGTCACAATGTCCGTCACGTGTGTCACAATGTCCGTCACGTGTGTCACAAATGTTTGTGAACACACTAGCTTGAAAACAAATTCACCAATTAGCTTCCTCCTGTTAAGATGACAGATAGTATTGCATTTCATCGAATTTCGTTCAATGAAATTGCCATTCTTACATAATTTTAGCATATTCATGCCTGTATGTGTTGTGAACATGATAAGTAGAGAATGAATTCACGGATTAACTTCAAGCTTTTAAGATAGCTTCCTGCCTTTAAGACAATATATGGGATTAAATTTTACCGTTCCGTAAAACAAAATGGCCACCATTGCATTATTTTACAATATTCATTACTGTATATTTTCTGAACACTATAACTCTGTAACAAATTCACTGATTAACTTGAACTTGAAATATAGTCTCCTCCTTTTTAAGACAACGGATGGGATTGAATTAAATCAAATCCATAAAACAAAATGGCGACCAATGCATCATTTTACAATATCCACGCTTATGTGTTCTGAACAAAATAATTTTGAGATCAAATTCACAGATTAAATTGAAACCTGGAAGTTCGCTTTCTACAACCGGTACTAAGACATAGGATAGGATTGCATTTCATCAAATTGTGCAAAACAATATGACGACCATTGCATATTTTTCTCCATTGTGTTTTGGTATAGAAATCACCAAATTCAATAAAACAAAATGGCCACCATTGCATAATGTAGCCATATTTACATCTGTACATGTATGTGTTGTGAACACAAGGCTTTAAAAGAACAAATTCACGGACATATTTAAAACTTGGTAAATAGTTACCTCCAGGTAAGAAACTGATTGGATAGCATTTCATTTAATTCCACAAGCCCAAATGGCCATCACTCCAATTTAGATATTAACTTTAAACTTCGCTTTTTTTGTTTATACCATAGATGTGGTTGTATTTCACTAGGTTTTACAACAAATATGGCTGCATATTGCACCAAAATGGTGATAAACACCATAACTTTTACTCTTTGGCTCTTTGAAGAAATAAATAGTTCTTAAATAAAAGTAGGAAAAGGTGATTTGACTAGGGTTTTAAGTATATTTAAAAAAAAAAATGCTTTTTAGTGGTGGACCTGCTAGCTCCGTAGCTTGTTTAAATTGTAATGCAAATGTAATACATCTGTTTTGCTGTAAATATATTTTGAAATTATAGGTCATAGTGATTGCCAAGAAATTTAATACCATAGATATATAGATGGTAAATTGAATTCAAGCATGTAATCTGCTATGGTTAGAGAAAAATTGAAATGACATAAAATGATAATTATAAAGAGACCTGCTAAGCTTACCATGCTGTATAATATTTTTATTTGTCAATATGTGAAAGCGATGTAGGAAGGAAGTTTGTTTATCCAACATAACAATATACGTCCCTTATTATAGTTGTGCTGATGACACCTTCATATAATCTGATGCATTTGAGCCCGAAGTAAAGTACCAATCAATGAATTCAGAAGTCAAAAATAATTGTCCTTTTAGAAATTTAGTGAAAATGGAATTTGTGTTTTTGTTTTTAGGGACTCCCTCCCAGCCTTTATCCACCAAAACAACTGATGATGAGGAAGCCTTAAGAGGGAAACTCCAACACTTACAGAAGATGATGGAGGAGAAGAGAATACGACGTCGCACCCGTAGAGGTCTCAAATCACCCTACCAGTGGCACGGATTCCGAACTTCTAGTCATGCTGATAAAATCGCTCCTCGGTCACCAGCAGCCCAAGAAGTCAATCACCTGAAACCAGAGGCGATGAATGCAATACCCGAGTCTGTGGCCGTCAGTGATAACACCTATAGCAACTCCACGGCGCCAATGGAACACGAAACCGTTGCTGTGTGAAGTAAGACCTTGCACTGGCTTGTCGCCGTTGGCTGAAATTTGGTTTTTACGACAATGTTGGAGCTGAAAGGCTTAACAGTCGTTTAAAAGCTGTTAGAGTTGCCTTCAAATGGCGCTCAGTTTGGTTGGAGCTTCCCACTACTTTTGGAGCGGAGGAAGGTGGAGTCCGTAAAACAGCAATAGAATGGATATCTCTGGAATTACCTCGTCAATCATGTGGGCTTCTTTGGAAATTCGCACTTGATTTGATGATGGAATAAGAAAAGGCAAAACTCGGCCTTTGTTGGATTGGTGATGTCTAGTCAAATGATTTATCCTGTAGGTACGATTGTCTAATGAAAAGCCACTCTGTTGGTAGAATTTATCATTTGTAAAGATAGATTTGATAGTCTTTTTGTTTGGAATAACCTTGGCGGTAAAAGCAATTTAGTAAGATAGGAAACGACTTCCTGTAAGTATAGAACCATTGAAACAACAGAGATGAAAGGATAGTGGCCTGTTAGGATTGTGACATTTATTCTATTTACTGTTTATTTGTATAGTTCTAGTTTCGTTTTTTGTTTCCTTTTTTAGGTTATTTTTTTTATATATATATAAAAACCTTAACACTTTTCATATTATTTTGTAATCTAGGAAAAAAATTTCTTGCAATATAGAAGATTGTTACTTATTTTATAGAGAATAAGTTCAACTGCTCTGCAAGTTACTATTTTTTTTATTAAGAATATTTATGTCGACGCTGATCTTTTTATTTTGATCTATCTATACCTTATCAACTTATATCAGTTTAATTCTGTTAAGTCCTATAAATATCACACAATGAAAAAATATGTAACTTAGATACCTTGGTCATTTGTTGACTTAATTTTTTGTTGAGAATTCTTGCAACTGTTATATATCTTAAATATAAATATGTAACCATATGTATATACGTATATGTTATAAGGAAAAAGCTAATGATACATTATTCAATTTTGTACTGAAAATATATTATAAATATGGTGATGAGTTATGTATTAGATTATGTATTAAATGAGATTGGCAACACTTACATCACTTCTTAAACGGCTGCAGTTGAAATGATCAACCCACCAGATAAGGAAGTAGCACTGACTTTAACTGATCTTATTGCAAGTACAAACTTAGCAGATAATGAACAGCACCTGACTTTAACTGCCCTTGTTGCAAGTACAAACTTAACAGATAATGAACGACACCTGACTTTTACTGCCCTTATTGCAAGTACAAACTTAGCGGTAATGAACAGCACCTGACTTGAACTGCTCTTGTTGCAAGTACAAACTTAGCAGATAATGAACAGCACCTGACTGTAACTGCCCTTGTTGCGAGTACAAACTTAACAGATAATGAACAGCACCTGACTTTAACTGCCCTTGTTGCAAGTACGAACTTAGCAGATAATGAACAGCACCTGACTTTAACTGCCCTTATTGCAAGTACAAACTTAGCAGATAATGAACAGCACCTGACTTTAACTGCTCGTGTTGCAAGTACAAACTTAGCAGATAATGAACAGCACCTGACTTTAACTGCCTTTGTTGCAAGTACAAACTTAACAGATAATGAACAGCACCTGACTTTAACTGCCCGTATTGCAAGTACAAACTTAGCAGATAATGAACAGCACCTGACTTTAACTGCCCTTGTTGCAAGTACAAACTTAGCAGATAATGAACAGCACCTGACTTGAACTGCCCTTATTGCAAGTACAAACTTAGTAGATAATGAACAGCACCTGACTGTAACTGCCCTTGTTGCAAGTACAAACTTAACAGATAATGAACAACACCTGACTTTTACTGCCCTTATTGCAAGTAAAAACTTAGCGGTAATGAACAGCACCTGTCTTGAACTGCTCTTGTTGCAAGTACAAACTTAGCAGATAATGAACAGCACCTGACTGTAACTGTCCTTGTTGCGAGTACAAACTTAGCAGATAATGAACAGAACCGGACTTTAACTGCTCGTGTTGCAAGTACAAACTTAGCTGATCATGAAGCAGCTATTGAATTGAACTTCTCTAGCTTCAAGTACAAGCCTATGGCAACCAAAACGTCTTACATAATTAATTTCATAACATTTGTGTATACGTCAAGCCACATTGTAAAATGATAAACAGTAGTATAATTTTTTCACTAGCTGGATCTAGATTGAGAAAAGTACCCTAAGCAATTTGCACCATAATTGTATATATTGCCACCTGTAAACGATCTAATCTATGCCGGCCTTCAGAGGAAGCCCCCGGTTACCCTAGTGCTCTCAGAGTTAAGGGGCAACAAGTATCCATTCTATTCCAGGTACCTTTGTATACGGTCCTGGGATTCATTGTCCTATTTTGTCGTTGTTTATGGACAGTGGCATGATGTGTGGGTTTCTTCAATCATTGGGCTAGCAGGGAATCATATGATTGAAATAACATTAAGTACGGTGTAACGCCCCTATCAAAGAAAACACAGATATATTAAAATCTAAGTGCTGTGTATCATCAATTCTAAAAGGCAAACTGTTCTCCGCTGCTACAGTTGCTTACAGCATTGTTATGGAAACCATGTTCACACGATGTAGTCCTCCTACAATAGGACTGTTACAACTGGTCAAAAGACAAACTTGTCCATGTTAGCTTTGACTTCTTGACGTCAACGAAAATCGTCTATGTTCACCCAATTCGATATAGTGGCTCACGAATCCCACCAATGAAGTGCTACCATGGTTTTCTAATGTATATGAATGGGAGGACTATCCGTGTGAACAATGAATAGGGTATAAACTAAAACATAAAAAGAACGATCAATTTGGGCAATTTAGTAATCATTTGTAGATTTTATAATTTCATGTTGTAATGAAAAATCCTACAAACCCTTCCGATTTCTTCCACATCACAATGTACAAAAGAATAAAAAATTCCCACCTTATATGGTTTATCGATTTTAGTTTAAAACAAAACGTGTACTCTTTGGTTTAAACTTTCTTTCCCTACAATATAAACTATGGGTGGTTTTCAATGCTGCGCCGTGAATGACCCACCCAAGTTTGTGCTCCTGAAAATCCTCCTATATGGTCAACAATCATGTGTGTTTCACTCGCAATTGCGCGGGTGGTTGGAGGGTGCTTCATGTTGCCCTGGTGCTCTCAGAGCTAAAGGGGAACAGGAAACCGATCTGTTTTTGGTGTCTGTATTGCGTCCTGTTTTTGTCCTGTATTTGTTTCGGGTTGTCTTTGTTTGTTACCAGTGTGTCGAGAGGTGGTTTCCTTCATCCATTGGGCTGGCACGTCGTCATATAAGTGAAATACACTTGAGTACGACGTAAAACCCCAATCAATCAATCAATCAATCATTGTATTGTGTCCTGTGATTGTTATTTATTTTATTGGTACTGATATTGAGTGTGGTTTCATTCAGCCATTCTCCTCTACCATGGCTTAATGGTAATGTGTGCGCTTACTAATCCTACTTAGCTTTACCGTTTACGGGATCATGTGCGTCTGACGACCATCAGATATATGAGTGAATCACATCATGTGACTCCAGCAATTGCGGGGTTGGTTTTTACGAGGTTTCCTTCCGGGTTTCCACCATAATTAGGCAAGGAGCAGTGTGAAGTGGGCAATCAGTCGTAAAATATATAAAAGTGAAATACCCTTGAGTACGACGTTAAACCCCAATCACACAAACAAACAAATCATTCAGCAATTCCCTGTTATGCATTTAATAACCAGCCCTTGGCCTACTAATCCTACTTCGATGTACCATTCAAGGGATCAAGTTTGATTGTCAACCATCAGGTATAATATGAGTGAGTCACACGATGTGGCTCCATCAATTGTGAGGGTGGTTTTTACAAGCTTTCCTCTCCGTATTCCACCAAGGAACAGTGTGAAATGGACAAGTGGCTGTCATATGAGTGAAGTAGCCTCGAGTACAACGTTAAACCCCAATAATACATACAAAAAACACAATTATCAATGTTAAGCCTATAAAAACAATAAACTAAGCTTTATGTAAACAGTGTTTAAAAAAAACCAAAGTGGTTTAAAAATAAACGTCCTATTATAAGTTTAATTTATCTCTGTTGGTGGCAATAACTTCTGATTAGACCAATTATGTAGTACAAACATTTCTGTTAAATTACTGGAATAATTGTTGACGAATCATGTGTCAAATTATTTGAAATTTTGTTTAAATTTCCTTAACAGTATCATAAAAACTCATTAAATCTGCCTACATGAAATTAATTTCTGTCATTTTGTGTGTCAGATATATAGAACTATAGAAATAAATTGTGTATGGATTGTCAGATTAATATTTTTGACAGTTGTATTACCATAGCAGCTTATTAAAGGAAATTGTACACAAGATTTAGTTAAGTGGACATCTTTTTGACAAAACATTTTTGACACATTTCTTTATTAAATTAATGATTTAAATTAAGGGTATATTATCAGATATATCCAATTCTCAAAATTATATCAAGTCTAAATCATAAACAAAAGCACACGAAAAACAGGTCAGTATTCTTCTGTGTTGATGTTGTTTACAGAATTCAGGATGACTCATCAATTGCTTTTTTAAATATATAATTAAAAAATTTTAATATTAATCTCTAAAAAAATATTTCTGCCAATTTTATGTTTAAAACAGTTTTCTTTCACCAAAAATGTGTACATGTGAGATGTTGTGTTGTAATTATTTACAATATTTTGACCATTGATACAAATATGAAGTGTACTGCTGAGTTAGATTTGATCATAGGATGTATTTTGCAGTTCCTTTCAACCTCCTTGACATAACATGCTTGATTTAAAGAACAGTTTATTTGCTTTCATGTTTTGACAAATTAAAGCTTCCTTTGAATTGTGTTTCCGTTGTTTTCCACCGCTCGAATGTCTTTAGTTGCAGATTATCCGAGGAAATGCCATATGGTCCACGCACATGCTCAATGACCTTTTCGTGTACTCACTGGCTTCATGTCAACCATGATTAAATTATTAACCAAAAACACTGAAACACCGCTAATAAATACCTTGCATGCACATGTATCTAAAAATTATTTGCTCTTAAAAATTTGAAATGTATGAATAACGGTTTTAATATGTTCTTAAATAATTATTGTGCGGTGAAATCTTTTCTGTGATATTTTACAGAATATGAACAATTTTTTGCTGCTAGTTAATAAATAACAATTAAACTCAAAATGAGCATTTTTCTTAATGTGTTAAAGGGGTTGGGCTGAGGGGTCTATGTATACACAAAATTTTAATGTATGCAATTTTTTTGTTGTACCAATGAGTCACAAAAATTCTAATTGCACTGATGTTACGAAGAAATGTTATCCACACTATAGACAGTGGAAGTGAGATAAGTATAATCTGGTACTAGCCTGGATAACTATCAAGTTATATTGACTTTTCAAAATCGTCACATTTAGATTCTGGTTATTAACAAGCATTCCAAAGGTTTGTATTGTGTTTAAGCTCATACATGTTTAAAATGTAATCCAAAATATTTTACACATTTGTTTGTGTAAAAAAATTAGTTTTAAAAATTACAGTTATGTAATTTGTAAAAAAAAGCGAATAAATTAACAATTTCGCTTATTGTCTGTGCAAGAAGAAGATCTGTTCGAAACATATTTTTATTTGTAGAAAAAAAAACCCTTAAAAAATATATTTTTTTAGTTATCCAAAACCACATTGAAGTATTGAATGACTTGATATAATAAAGATTTTTTTTGCTGTTTTTCCCGTTTTATGTACATGTTTAAAATATTAACGAAAACATCAAAACATTATTATTATTGAATAGTTAGCAGATTTGTGGAAAGAACTATAAAATAATATTTAGAATAACCTTTTTTCTTCCGTAGATTAAAACCACATTGAGGTATAGATTTCTTGAAGTTTATTGTTATGTTTTATGATCTCTGCGTTTGTTTAGAATATGTGTGCAGAGTATTAAAATCATCACAAAATACACTGCACTAAATTTAAAGGCCCACGGCCGTGGTTTAGTGGTAGCATGTGCACTTACTAATCCTACTCCAATTTATCTTTAACAGGATCGAGTCCGACTGTCGACCATCAGGTATATGAGTGAGTCACACAAGTGGCTCAGGCAATCGTGGGGGATGGATAATCCGTCATCATATAAGTGAAATACCCATGAGTACGACGTTAAACCTCAATCAAACAAACAAACAAACTTAATTTAAATGTTTACAGATTTGAATTTTTTAAAAATATGAGCACCAAACAAACAAATAAAAGGGAAATATTTATCATGGATAAAGGTTTTTAATATGATATTTAAAAGAAATGTTATTTGAATGTGTGGCCGGTTGGAATTTTTAAAAAAACTGAACACCAAACAAACAAATGTCAAATATTTGTCATTGATACAGGTTTTTAATATGAAAATTTAAAAGAAATTTGTGTGGCTTGTTGAAATTAAAAAAAAAAAAAAAAGGAACACCGAACAAACATATAATAGTCAAATATTTGTCATTGATACAGGTTTTTAATATGAAAATTTAAAAGAAATATGTGTGGCAGGTTGAAATTTAATATAAATATTTAAAAGAAATATTATTTGAATGTGTGGCAGGTTAGAATTTAAAAAAAAAAATGAACACCAAACAAACATATAAATGTCAAATATTTGTCATCAATATAGTTTTTTTATATGAATATTTAAAAAGAAATATCTTTAACATCTTGGACCTGTCTTGAAGTTTGTACTCATTGACATTCCTATTTCTGGTTATCTTTTGTACTGGATAAACCCTAGTTCATTAGGTACATTTTATTTTTGGTCCTTAATATCTCAATTAAATGTCTCATCGTACTTGTTTATTTTTTAAGTATTTTGGGGGAAAATATCCAACTGCGTTAATATTTCAGTTAGTGTCTTAATTAAATTCAGATGTTATTAATTTGCGGTTGGAATCTCAAGAATTTTCGTAATGAAATGTTGTACATTTAATCAGTTGAAACATTCTACTTAAATGTTACATTGAGAAATTCTATAAGATGATTAAAGGATAAATTCTTAAACTTTCAATAATTATATTGGAGAATTTGTTTTGTTAAAAAAAAAATGTAACGAATTTTTATAACAGAACTGGTCGTTTTATCAATTGGCTATCTATTTATGATGTCTGTGATTGTCCTGTATTTGTCCCGTATTTGTCCCGTCCCGTCTTGTCTTTGTTTGTTGCCAGTGGTGTCAAGGGTGATTTACTTCACCCATTGTGCTGGGATGCTGCCATGCAAGTGAAATTACCTTAGGTACAGCGTTACACCCCAATCAAACAAATAAATAATCTTTTGTTTAAATTAAAAAAAACCAATAATTTAAGCTAGTTTAAAAAAAAAAACAATTCTTACAAGGACTGTAGTTTCACTGTTATAAAATTATGAAAGATTGTCTCATGCTAACAGCATATGTTTGCCAAATGTGCGTCTGTATGATTACCACATGGGGAACATCAGACCTTCATTCATAACATAGACTGTCTGTGTTCCTCAACAACTGAAGTCTCCCGGGAGATTTCATGACCTCTTATGATGGGGGATGATGGAAGTACTATGTCGCCATAGACGGTCTTTTGACATTCACACTGTCATAGTCAGGGTTAGCGGGAGTGTCTTGTCTCTAGGGGTTTTAGGGCATACTGTAAATCACCTCCAATTTCGTCCACAGTATGGCTACTTTAAAAATTATTTTAAGGACTTAGATATGGTTCCTGGGAAACAAATTTATGTTTTTTCTGAGAATTCCTGATGTTTTCTAACTGAAAAATGTTTTATCTGTCTTCCAGGAACCATTGCTAAGTCCTTAAAATAACTTTTAAAGTAACCATATTATGGACGAAATAGGAGGTGATTTAGGGTACTTGTGATTATTTGCCTCATCTGATTTGTTACCAATGGGTACAGGAAATCACCCTCAGCGTGACCCCAAAAAACATTGTGACTTAACTACACCTCAACAGATCTAGTAGAGTTTATTCAACAATAAATATAGCAACTTGAATGCTGTCTTTACTTAGCACTGAAGGAAGATTTACTTTCCAACTTTTTGAAAACACTTCACATCTTGTGGTGCTAGTGTCAGTTATTGTTAGAATACACCGTTGTCAAAGAAGTGAAATACCGGTAAGCACGGCGTAAAACACCAATCAATCAATCAATCAACAATAAATACGCTCCCGGGTTGGAGTCCCTCTATTGACCTCCTGTATATGAGTGAGTCAAACAATGTGGCTTGGGAACCTCCCGGGTT
>JAQQZZ010112902.1:0-15228 GCA_030265115.1 Mopalia vespertina | reverse complement strand
GAGAAACAATTTCCACTTGATGGGGGTGTTATTTAGTGCAGTATCATATATGATACGTTGGTGCCTAGAGGGTTAACAACTGTAATAGACTGTCCGTAATCTTGTTAACCCCTGGTCATTCAGATTGAAGACTTCTTTTTACATTTCTTGTGAAAGTTATAGAAAAGGCTTCTTGAGGGGAATAAAACAATAAACTGTGTGCAAACAAAAATAAACTTTATGGTATTTATCAGACTAATCACAAATTATCTCCCTTGTAGTGCTATGGCGCGTTTATATATGAGTCGCAATTGAGAGTGCTACAATGTAGCAAGGTACGGGGTGAAATATCTACACAATCATTGATATGAAAACAGTTTGCAAATGAATCAATGTCTTTCTTAGCTTAAAGGAGCAGAAAATAAAACCAAAATTAGAAAGAACACACCAGAAGCAAATAATTTAAAACTTGGAAAAGTTTCAAAGCGTCAAGACAATTAACGAATCTTTCCCAAAACTTCATGCGGTATGGTTCAATTCACAGACAACTGATGACCTTCTTGTTTTTAATGAGTGGGAGAATGAAGAGATTTTATTATCTCCCTTGGATAGGTTTGTTGGTTTTGACCTGCACAATTTCCGGAGCCATGCCGTGTGACTCTCACATACCTGACGGACAGAACATTGAAGTAGGAGTGGAAGCAGACAGGTCAACCCTTAAGCCACGGCCGCAGGCCCATTTAAACTTAGAAATATCCACAACCGGTTTACCAACTTTTCAATATCACTCATCCTTTTACACATATACACGACAAGTGCTATACTTGTGAAACCCGTCAGGAAGTGCATCAAGGGGAGATAACTATCGTGTGTCTAAACATTGATATTAATGTTTATCATCATACCCAACATATCACTAGAACAACTCGGACTTGATGCTGTATAACTGGGCGTACCCTCAGTGTATTCTGTGTGGGTGGGAGTTGATTCAGACATACTAAGAGATGAATTTGCTCGTCCCCCAGAATGGTACTCCATGGGGCTGGTCCTGCCCACACCTGGACCACTGCTATGGCTAACTTGAGATTGTTCAGTTCTGAAATAAATATTAAACGCGATCCTTGATTAATAAAATATATTTTCTGAAATGATTTCTTTGTTTGATAAGGGTTTAACACCATACTTATGGTTATTTCACTCACATGACAGTGTGCCAGCCCTATGGATGAATGATATCACCTTGACACCACTGGTAACTTATTTCACTCACATGATGGTGTGCCAGCCCTATGGATAAAGGATATCACCACTGGTTACAAACAAAGACAAGACAGGATGTAATACACACCAACACAAATAGATCATCTTCATGTTGCCCCTTAGCCTTCAGAGCACAAGGGCAACAGTATTGTTTGTTTGTTTGATTGATTGGGGTTTAACATCGTACTCAAGAATATTTTATTTATATGACAGATTGTCCACTTCACACTGCTCCTTGCCTTATTACGGTGGAAAACCAAGAGGAAACCTCGTAAAAACCACCCAGGAGATTGCCTGAGCCACAGCTTGTGACTCGCTCATAAACCCATGGGTCAACAAACGGATTGATTGATTGATTGGTGTTTTACGCCATGCTTACGGGTATTTCACTTATATGACGGCGGTGTATTCCAACAAAAATTGACATTAGCACAACCAAGATGTGAAGCATTTCAATAATGTTGGAAGCTAAGTAAAGACAGCATTACTACTCTTCAAACAAACTTAAAAATTAAGTAATGTTATCGGAATGAAGTAGAATGGTGCAATGTTAAGACAAACCTGGAAATTCTGAGGGAGTCCAGCAATATAGAGATGAGATGAATTGTTTAATGTAATGAGAGAGGAGCCTGGAGGTGATGTGCCAGACAGTTCTGCATCTTCAGACAAGGGAGATAACCCAAACAGAGGCTTGACCATGAGAAAACCAACACGTCCAACTCTAGAATAAATAACATATATCTATGTGAGCACAGACCACTGGGCATCTTCAGTAAGCACATGCATAAAATTATGATGTGGATCTTCTGAAAGTAACAGTTTATGAAAATATGAAACTTTAATAAAAGTGTGTTTACTGAAAGCTACTCAATTTTGGGTCGTTCTGCAAACACAACCTCTGTGATAAGGGGCTTAAAGCACTGTTAATTAAATAGAACCCACTTCTAAATAACGTCAACCATATTACAGCACAATCTCTTATCTGTTATTAGTGATTTATTCTGGTATTATCAATCATCATTCGATCAAATTGACCCATGTGTTAAATGTGGCTGGTAAAATTTGTAAATTGTGTAAATTGGACTAAAGTTGATAACTTTTTGGAACATGAATTTATACATGTACACGGTTTTTTAGCAGGTTGAAATCAAAAAATCTTGTATGGTACATAATGCAACAATATTAATGACAAACTTTTTCATTTTGTATTCGACTTGTTATTTAAAACAGATATATACGAATATAAAGTACACAGAATACATCAAGTGGAAAGGTTTATGATAATAAGGGAAGCCATCAGAATGAGGTAGTTGAGTATAACATACCTGTTCACTTGGACTCTGTACCATCTCTCTGAGCTCTGCTTGTCGTCCACAGTGTTTTCTATAGGTTCAGGGTGGATAACTCTTCCAGGACCACCGCCTAGGTTCCATCCCAGCTCTATCTTACCTCCCTTTAGTTCCACTGATATGTATTCCTGAGAAAGCACAAATATGACACTAATAGATAAATATTCATTTCCAGAAGAAATACATACAAACAAAAATCTGATAAAAACAGAGCTAATCCAGAAGTAGAATACAAAATGAAACCCTCTGTAAAGTTAAAATGCAAAACAACAGACAGCCCAAGTCTTCAAAAGCAAAAAGTTACCAAAATTGAATTTGAAATTCCAAACAAAACGTAACAGAATAAATCAAATGAATGTTAATATACTGATAACCAATTGTTAGATGATTACTACAGTACTCACAGTGTTTGAGTTGTGCAGTAATAAGATGGTCGTATCCTCTCGTGTGTTGTTAGTTTTGAAGTGGAGTATCATGTTGTTAGATGTACCAGCATGGACAGGTGGGCTGTACGATCTCACACAGTTACCTGAGGCAGAGAGAGAGGCCTTCACCTGGAATAAGTTCATCATCAATTACATGTAGCTTACAATTCTTTGTTTGACTGGTGGTTAACTTTAAAGTGACAGAAATAATATGGGTCATTATATCTGATATATGTTATATATATTTTCTTTCTATGGTTTCAAACGTTTTTACGTCTTCAAGATATATTTAAAAAGTGAGGAAGATTGCATTGCAGTTCAGTTGTTTGGGGTAAACATGGCTATGGATTTTAAACTTTACACCATACTACTGATCGAGCACAGGGTGAGGAATTGACTTACATTATTTGCTTCACTTCTAGCCAGGTTGATTTTGTCCTTCAAAGCTGTTATTTTATCAGAGAGGTTAGATTTAAGACGGTTAATGTTGTCTAGCTTTGTGTTCAGCCATTTTGTCAGATTCTCCATCCTGTCAAAATCCACTGAAAACATACAAGAGGTGAAACACATATTATAACAGTCAAGGAAATCTGTGCTTACTGGATGACTTTATTCTTCGTGGCAGCAATATATTATTATATCCCATATTCACTTCATAATATTGCTTCTTTTCTAACACCAAATTGTTTCTTTTATAAGAATCAGTTTCCAGATCAGTTTCAAATGTTTAATCCCACAAGTTCAGTAAATTTTGATAACATGCATTGTAGATTTTATTCTTCCGCAGCATTAGAGAAAATAATTTCCTATGTAATTTTACTACACATTCAAATGAAAAAAGTGTAATACATGTATGCACAGTGTAATGATGGTACACATGTCCTGGTCAATAACACAGGGAACCTGCCTGTTTTATTGATGTTATATCCCAGCTCATCTAGAATAGTGTCTGGGTGAATCTGTACCAATTTGGGTAGAATCTCTGTGGTCATTTCCTCCACTCGTTCATCCACTCTCCTGGTCACCTCCCCTGAACCTTCAATCACTGCTGGTAACGTACTGTCAACCACTGAGAGGCGGTCCTTGAATCCTGATTGACAGAAAGCTTATACTTTATAAATGTTAGCTGCAGCTGGTGGTAACATACATTGGACGTTCAATTAATATTAATGGCAGTGTACTACAGCTAACTACTTTGTAGGATGCTCATGGGAGATGTTCAGCAGTTATCAGTATAACAATGTGTATAATCTTCCTGCAGAGATGTGGAGATTGTCATTGGCAAATCCTACAAGATATGGGGATTGTAAGCAAATCATACAAGATATGGGGATTGTATGAAAATCCTACAAGATATGGGGATCATTCTCATCAAATCCTACTGTTATGGGGATTGCTCTCATAAAATCCTACAAGAAATCAGGATTGTAGGCAAATCCTATGAGACATGGGGATCATCTTTTGCAAATCCTACAAGATATTGGAAGATTATTCTCGGCAAATCCTACTGTTATGGGGATTGCTCTCATCAAATCCTACAAGAAATGGGGATTGTAGGCAAATCCTACAAGATAATGGGATCACTCTCATCAAATCCTACAAGAAATCAGGATTGTAGGCAAATCCTATGAGACATGGGGATCATCTTTTGCAAATCCAACAAGATATTGGAAGATTATTCTTGACAAATCCTACAGATATGAGGATCGTTCTCATCAAATCCTACAGATATGAGGATCGCTCTCATCAAATCCTACAAGACATGAGGATCATTCTCGGCAAATATAATCATCTTGCAAAGTTCCTGTGAAGATGTGGAGATTGTCATAGGCAAATCCTACAGGATATAGGGATCATTCTCAACAAATCCTACAATATATGGGGATCATTGTGGGCAAATCCTACAAGACATCGGGATCACCATGGGCAAATATTACAAGATATAGGGATCAGTCTTGGCAAATCCTACAAGATATGGGGATCATTCTTGGCAAATCCTACAAGATATGGGGATCATTCTTGGCAAATCCTACAAGATATGGGGATCAGTCTTGGCAAATCCTACAAGATATAGGGATCAGTCTTGGCAAATCCAACAAGATATGGGGATCATTCTTGGCAAATCCTACAAGATATGGGGATCATTCTTGGCAAATCCTTGGAAGATATGGATATTGTTCTGTATTATGCTTAAAGGGAAATACCACTGATTTTCGACCTAAACTTATTATTTTTATTGCATATTTTCACAGACAATCATCTGTATTGCACTTGCATTGGAGTAAGCGTAGCCAGTAATTAGTTAATTTAATAGGCGGAACTGACATCATTGATTGAAAACATGGTTGGTCACCAGGGACAGAACCCTCACTTTCAGCTTTACATCAAAGCATCCACCAGTGCAGGCAATAGCGGACAGCTATGACTAGATGATAAAACTACCGTTTTTTCGAACAATGACATCAGTTCCACTTTTTAAACTAATTAACGCCTAGGCTAAAACGATTACAAGTTCAATACAGATGGTTGTCTTTGAAAATATGCAATAAAAATAATAAGTTTAGGTCGAAAATCAGTTGTCTTTCCCGTTAAGGGTATTTTACTTATATAACAGCGGTGTATTCCAACAATAATTTACACAATCACAACAATAAAATGTGAAGTGTTTTTATATTGTAGGAAAGTTAATCTTTCTGCAGTGCTATGTAAAGACAGCATTGCTACTCTTCAAACAAGCTACCCTTAACCAAAGGGCTTTAATTGATGGATCAATCTAGTTTAGGATAATTTAATGTTGTTTTGAAACGGTTTTGTGACACTAACATTAAGAAATCATTTCAATGAAATCAGCAGAAGTAAAAACTAAACTTAAAACAACCTAAAATGTAACCTATATGTAATAATGTAAAAAGCTAGGTTGTATAGGTAACCTTCTCCAAGTTTGTTCATCTGCCTGTCAATCAACAACAGCTCCTCTTCTGATTGGTTAAGGTTTCTCTCCACGGGAACAACTCCCTCAGACACGCCCCCAAGTTTCTCCCACAAACCTGTCGAAAAGACAATGAATGACTTTGTCAATTATATTTGATGTGAATGGCCTACTAGCTCAAGGTCACTAGAATATACCACTTTCAATTTCACACAGCCCATATGGTAAAGAGTCAAAGATACTTTAAGTAGCAATCAACTGACAGTTTACTATGATATCTTTGGCTGAAAAGTTTTAAACAGCACAATATTATGACTGACCATTGGTTGTCTCCAGCTTCACACCAAATCAAGAAAATAACTTTCTGAGCAGTTTAACAAACAACCATTGAAACAATACAGTTGGAACATCTGTAAAGTAATTTTGTAAAAACAAGTACACTTAGCCAATCATAGTGCTTGACCAAGGCAGCTATCAGATACCTGTGATATTTCGGATGATCTCAGTCTCTTCGTTCGACAAGTCTCCGCTTCTTGACACAGACTTTTCGACCTCTTTCTGTAAAGTCTTGTTTCTCGCCTACAGACAAAATTGCCAGGAATAAATGTCAAAATGAATTATAATACTTCAGTTCAAAGTTTGGTAATAAAAGACAAAAATTAATTTAAAAAAAAATTACAATTAATGAATTAATCTGCTGTTAGTGACTAATAACCTTTCAAGCAACTGGCCCCAGTGTGTTTTGTAATTTGTTGGAATCAATGTAATAACTTAAATTGCAGATTCCACAGTTGTGTCTTTTGCAGATTAACTTGCCATCAAATAATTTAAAGACTGCTTCAAAGCATTGTCCATGTAAACCACTCTTGTCTGTTGTTGCATTACTTTGGGACCAGTTTGGATAAACTGCCATAATATTTATGGCACTTCGTCATTTTTGTTGTTAAAGTAACTACAATATGAGCACATTCTTAAATGTGCTCCATAGTGGTCTGTAACAATTAAGTTTCAAATAAATTTGTAAATATTTTATCTTCACTATATTCACATATTTGTAATCCTGATTATCTATAAACAACATATTCAGGCCTATATTCCTGTCCATATTAAATTTTAAAAACCATTTCTCTGAAACTTGGCCAAATATAAGTTAAGCAAGAGTCTCTAAATTATTATTGTAGTACATGTATAAACCCAAATACAACAAAGATCTGTGACAGGGCCCCAAATTAAACACTATTGTAGGGCTGCAAAAGGTCTGTGACAGGGTCCCAAATTAAACAGTATTGTTGGGTTGCCGAAGGTCTGTGACAGGGCCCCAAATTAAACACTATTGAAGGGTTGCCAAAGGTCTGTGACAGGGCCCTAAATTAAACAGTATTGTTGGGTTACCAAAGGTCTGTGACAGGGCCCCAAATTAAACACTATTGAAGGGTTGCCAAAGGTCTGTGACAGGGCCCCAAATTAAACAGTATTGTTGGGTTGCCAAAGGTCTGTGACAGGGCCCCAAATTAAACACTATTGAAGGGTTGCCAAAGGTCTGTGACAGGGTCCCAAATTAAACAGTATTGGTGGGTTGCCAAAGGTCTGTGACAGGGCCCCAAATTAAACACTATTGAAGGGTTGCCAAAGGTCTGTGACAAGGCCCCAAATTAAACACTATTGTTGGGTTGCCAAAGGTCTGTGACAGGGCCCCAAATTAAACACTATTATAGGGCTGCCAAAGGTTTGTGACCGGGCCCCAAATCAAACACTATTGTTGGGTTGCCAAAGGTCTGCGACAGGGCCCCAAACTAAACACTATTATAGGGCTGCCAAAAGTCTGTGACAGGGCCCCAAATTAAACAGTATTGTAGGGCTGCCTAATGTCTGTGACAGGGCCCCAAATTAAACACTATAGTTGGGTTGCCAAAGGTCTTACAGGGCCCCAAATTAAACACTATTATAGGGCTGCCAAAGGTCTGTGACAGGGCCCCACATTAAACACTATTGTAGGGCTGCCAAAGGTCTGTGACAGGCCCCAAATTAAACATTATTATAGGGCTGCCAAAGGTCTGTGACAGGGCCCCAAATTAAACACTGTTGTTGGATTGCCAAAGGTCTGTGACAGGGCCCCAAATTAAACACTATTATAGGGCTGCCAAAGGTCTGTGACAGGGCCCCAAATTAAACACTATTGTAGGGCTGCCAAAGGTCTGTGACAGGGCCCCAAATTAAACACTATTGTAGGGCTGCCAAGAAGTGATAGGACACACTCATCAACACAAATAAGGCCCCCAAATGAACACTGTGAGAATGTTGGCAATAAATTAATTACTTGCATTTGCCATTTCTCTGAAGATGCTAATAGTTATTTACCTCCGAAAGCTTAAAAATATAATTTAATAATGCTGTACATCAGACCTGTCTACCCTAGAAGACCATTATGTGTCAACAATTGTTGTTTAGGAATATTGTCTAATGATTTTGTGTATTATTGTGTAACTTACAGCATAGCACAGAATATTACTTTCTATGTGTATTTTGATGGCCTATTTGTGTATTAAACATTAATGATGTGTACACAATACTCCAGAAGACATGGGGTAGGCAGGTTTGGTACATGTATCAAGTATTATCCATTTCTCTTTCACCCATGAGTTTATTTAAACCTCTCTAAACTGGAATATAAATAAGCCTTGGATCAAATACAAAATTCTTGGACCGTAAAAAGTTATTTTGTATTGACTATAATCATTTTCTTGAACAGAATTAACTTTTCTTGTACCTTGCTTTCAAAATATGTTCTTATTAGTTACTTTAAGTAAAACTTGTGTTTGTGGGAGTTTAGCTTTTTAAATGTTTTCCGCTTTGCATGCCCTAGATAAAGCCCCAAATTATCCACATAATTGACAGGTTTTTTTCTCTTATAAGAACACCGTTTGGTTACCATAACGAGTGTGTGGTCGGCCTCCATGATGGCTTTGTTGGCAGCTTTCCTAGCTTTCTCCACCGCTAACACAATGTTCTTATAAACAGTAGCTGCTTTTAATGGATCGACTGCTTCAGTCCGTGCTCCAGAAAATGTGCTGGAAAATCAAAGCAATTTTTATTCTCAAATAAATGCAATATGCATTTGATTTAGGCCATTGTCGTTCCTCTTTTCACTTTTTCTTTTCCAACCATTATCTTGCTTTCCTTATTTTAATGGTTAGTTGTCTGGTACTATACATTTTCCTGAGGTTATTTCAGACATGAGGACTGCCTCACTACCATGACTAGGTTCACAGACTGGCTTGGTGATACACCTTAGCTGTGAGAGCACAAGGAAGCTTAGGACATGTGCTGGACTTTTGAAATGGGATTATTGTTCTTTTGTTAATTTTCTGAACATATACATTATTCTGGATGAGTAAAGAAAACAAAATAAAACCAGGGAAAGGGTTAAGTTTATAATCAATCCAGCTACATCAATATTTTGTTTATATGTCTTGGATCTCACAATGATAATTGATACCCAGCCAGTCTTCACTTCAAAACGCTAGATTTCCCTTTCTCTCCTCTGTTTGAAGTCACACAATTATCCAATGAACTTAATGATGTTGAGTGTACCTGTTAAGATCTACAGCTTGTTCCAGTAATCTGAGGGCATGTCCCCAAGCTTGATTCACTAACTCCTCGGATTCAGACAGACCCTTCCTCATTACCTCCCCTTTGACCCCCAGGTGCTCGGATACGGTTCCTAACACATCCAACTTTTTCTCAGCATTCTAGTTAACCAGAAACATGATGAGTCAATAGAAACAGGCATACAAGAAACTATTAACTTTTAAAGAAACTGGTTTCCCTTTGTGCCCAATGACTACTCAGCCCCGTATAATGAAACTAAAATTTGGTTGAGAATTTGTACTGCAAAGATCAGCTTTTTATTGTACAATACTCAGTAATTGAATGTCAAATGTGGAACCAAGAAATATTTCATTACTTAATGAAAGAAAAATCGATTAGTATATCATATCCTTTAAATTAATATTAGATCAGGAATTTTATCATTTAAGCAAAAGAAAAAGAGAAATGTGAGAAGAAATAAGAAATGTCAGGATGGAGTATCAGGAAAGTGGAGAAATGTCTGGAGAGAATGGAGAAATATCAGGAAAGTGGAGAAATGTCTGGAGAGAATGGAGAAATATCAGGAAAGTGGAGAAATGTCAGGATGGAGAATGGAGAAATATCAGGAAAGTGGAGAAATGTCTGGAGAGAATCTCCATTTGGGAAAGTGGAAAGTTTAAGAAAAGGAGAAATGTCTGGGAAGGTGAAATATTTGGGAAATGGGGAAATGTCTTGAAAAATGAAAAGTTAGAAAACAGGTGAAACGTTAGGAAAAGAGGGAGCTACTGTAGATTTGGTCCATCCATCTTCAAGTGATCTCACGCATGGAATAACTTCATGAAATTCCATTTAACCCTAAAGCTTACACTAAACCTAAAGCTAACAATAAACCTTAAACTACCCCTAACTTACTTTGTGATTTATAGTTACAAAGACATGTTTTAACGGCACGGACCATAGTTACAATTAGACTGAAAGAAGAAACGTATGTTAAACATTAATTTTGTTTATTATAAGATATAACAAAACAAGTTTTACCTCCAAATCAGCGAAGGCCTCAGTCAGAATCTTCATGCCATCTTCCGTGAGGAATGAGCCATCTTTAATAATAGAGGTCACATCTTTTAGGTTTAACTCCAGCCATTTGATCAGCTCCTGATTAATAAAATCACGTTACATTTAAACACTTTTAGATCACATCACCAAAGTATGCTCATCAAATATGCAAAATAGTCTGGTTTGTTTGTCTGATTGGGGTTTTTATGTCAAACTCAAGGGTCCCTGTATTTCATTTATATGACGAAGGATTGTCCACTTCACCCTGTTCCTTGCCTAATTACAGTGGAAGACTGGGAGGAAATCTCGTAACAGCCACCACCTCGATTGATGGAGCCACATCGTGGAAATTAAGTTTATTGAGACAGGTCAGACTAGTAAATGTGGTTCGAAGGCTCACTATTATTGATTATGTCAAATATCTAATTACCTCCGTCCTGTTATAAGTTCCTGCGTTGCTAGAATACAGAGCATCAGCTTCCAATTGTCCACCCATTGATTTGTTTAGGTGGGATTCCAGATCATAAAGTTTAGTGTGAAGAAGATCTAAACTTATTTCCAGAGCAGAGATATTAAAATGACTTTTTCCTAAACCCTTAACTCTCTTCAAAGTCTCTTCAGCTGAGCTGTTTAAAGAAAAAGGCAACATACAGATATTAGTAGTGTATCTGAAACAATTGCATAAGTAAGGGTCATTGTTTTCCTCATTTTCGTTTCTGTTTTGTTACTCTTCAAGGCTATTTGTAGTAAGAAAAAGGTGCTTACAATATCTTGTGGTAGCAGCTACAATGAGGAATACATGTAGGAAAAATTTCTGTTGTGAAAATGGGTTATACTTCACTTACTCGAGTTCTCTGTTGGCCGCTTTATCAAATGCCTTGAATATTTTCACCCTGATTTCTATGAGGAGCTGTCGGGCCTTTGGTAACGCACTGGATATATTGAGAGAGGACACATTCTGTAACAACTTCTCAACTAACTCATCTAAACTTTCTACATTCTCTGAAAACAGATTTATAGTCACAGTATTATTTTCTGTAATGATAAAGACATTTCTTATGATGTTGTGTTACCAACAAGAGAGCTCAACTGAGTCACAATATATGCCAAGATTAAAGTCATGTTGTGATGATTAGCTATCATGGCCATATAATTAGGTTAATTGAATACGGTTGGAAGCAGTGTTTCAGGAAATTTCACATCAGACAAATGCAACCATCTCCATGCGACACATCTTGCCATATTGAAGAAACCTTACACTCCAATAAATAATTCTATGGCCAAAAACACAAAAGAGGTAAATCCCATAATATGCCCTGCCAGACGATGTACACACTGAGACAGACTAAAAGAACATGGATTAGGGGGTTGATAGAAAACAGTTACCTACTAAATATTTTGAACGATATGTATATGGCTACTGTTGATTCATTTGTTTGAATGGTATATAATGTTTACCCTAAAGTATTTCACTTACAGGACTACAAATTATCCACTGGTTGGTGGGAAACCGAGGCGAAACCACTGCCATGATAGCCAGACTCACCTCCTGAGTGTCCCTCAAACAGGTGAGTGGTATACAGAATGTACTCTAAGGCACACTAATCTGAATTATGCCCACTATTCTAAGATCTGCCTCATGTAACACATGGTTTTTCAGTAGAGGTGTGGATATTTTTAATTACCTTGTAAATCTAAAAGGAGATGACCCACAGAATCTTCTGTACCAGAGCCAGCCTTGGTTAAATCTAAACTATTGTTAGTCACTACATCTGCTTCCTGTATAGCCTGTTTTGTCTGAAAATACACCCAAATAATTGAATGGCTGTTAATTCATATCAAGTAATAAAATGAACAGTTTAGGAGACAATTGGTAAGATATCTACAATCCATCAGGTGTACTCAATCCATAAGAAGCACATCTTTTTTACAACAGATCTTCTGTTCACTTGATTTGTAACATTGTATAATGGTGACAGACAATATAGAGCTTACCCATGTAAGTAGAGCTGTAACATTGTATAATGTTGACAGGTAATAGAGACCTCACCCATGTAAGTAGAGCTGTAACATTGTATAATGTTGACAGATAATAGAGACCTTACCCATGTAAGTAGAGCTGTAACATTGTATAATGTTGACAGATAATAGAGAGCTTACCCATGTAAGTAGAGCTGTAACATTGTATAATGTTGACAGAAAATAGAGACCTTACCCATGTTAGTAGAGCTGTAACATTGTATAATGTTGACAGATAATAGAGACCTTACCCATGTTAGTAGAGCTGTAACATTGTCCTCCGCCTCCTGGAGGATTGTGACCAACACATCGAGGTCAGGACGCTCCATAGCATGGAGTTTCTCCTGTGAACAAAAATCATTGTTTTCAAAATGTTCCCTATATCACAAAGGATTTGGTATGGCTGACGTTTTACTCCAAAATCAAAGAGTTTTTCACTTATGGGATAGCATGACCATTATCATTAGGTACATTTATAGCTGAGCTGAAAACTATAGGAATTAGATTGATTTATCGATTGATATTTAATGCTTTGCTAAAGTGTATTTCAATTATTAAATGTCATTGTACTCTAGAAGTAGTTGCCACACAAACACAGGTGCAAAAACAAATGTTAATTCTTTTCCTCCGGGTAAAAATAATCGCGTTCTCTCAGTGCTAAGTAATGACAGTATGGTTGTTCATAACAAACAACCCTCAGACTTCATTCTATTAATTAGATAAGATTAATCTGTACCTGCAGAAGTAGGGTTTTGTTGAGGACATGTTCAGCTCTGTAGAAGGGGGGAGGAAGATCAGAGAGGTTCAAACTCAGTAATCGGTTCATATCAACGTCCAGCAGGTCTAAGTCAGCCATCAACTTACCTGGACAACCATCATCACAGGCTGAAAAACAACAATCCTATCAATCACTATTCTGGACCAACATTTTAAAAAGCAAAAGAGATGTAACATTATAACATGAGATTATGTCAATTCTTCTACTTAAAGGCCTGTCTTGTCTGCTCAGGGCTATGTAGAAACCAGATAACAAGCTTGTAGGACCTTTCTCGCTTGTTTGTTAACTTTCTCCCATTAACACAGAGACAGTACATTTTGGAGACAATGAGACAAAATAACCTGTTGCTCTACTGATGAGTCTTGTATAATACACAAGTAGTGTAATTCCTAACACACAGAACTTCATGTTTGCTCGACGTTTCAACACTGTATTTTGTCATCATCAGGAGTGTGATGGGCTCTCAGTAGGACCTAAAGTCACCAGCTGAGTTTGGACTGGGTAAACTTGATAGTAAAACAATGACTTACTTTGACACCTCCCCCTGATTAACACATGTCTTGGTCGGCATTGATCACATGACCTTCCGCTTAACCCTTGTCGACAGTCACATTGGCCAGTCCCCTTGTCACATGACCTGCTACGAGAACCTTGAAGGTTACACTCACATTGATGACATTTCTGACCTTCACTGGTAGGGTCACCATAATACCCTGGTAAACACCTTGAAGAAGGATTCAAAATGAAATTAAATCAGAGTTTGATAAAAATCTCAAGCAAATGTGTTAACCTGTGTTAAATTATGTAATAAAAAAATAAAAAAATTGGGACTTAAAATGGACAGAAAACTTAATTTACTTTAATTGATTTAATACACACGTGTTATTCAGAAAAACGATAACTTAATTTTGACTCAATATTCCATTATTTATTATGCCATCATCAGGAGATCAAAATGAAGTTATCATTTTTCAGAATAATACTTGTGTATTATTCATAGAAATACAATGCAAAAAAACAATTTACTTGTTTAAGAGGCTTTTAGAAGTTTGTAATAAACAAAACACCAGGCTTTATGGATTACAACTTCTGGTTTATTAAGGTCTCAACATTTCTTCGTCTTTTAAACCAATTAAGTCACACAAAAATATCAATGAAAAGTATTTTTTAAAGATTAAGTCAATCACTGTGATCTTTAATATATTTTCTTATACTATTTTTTATATCTAGCAGAGCTATTCAATATCACCAGGTTTTCTACTGATAGATACAGTGTAGTATATTTATTCAAAGAGTGTGAACAATATCTCTTAGGTCCACACATTATTTTGTTTGAGCAGATTATCTTGTACCAAGTAGAAATTGCCATTTTAATATTGGTAAGAACTGTTATTTGTTATTATTTTAACAGATAGAAACAAAACAGAAGTACACTGTCTCTGTGTTTTGTTGTATACTTCAGTTTGAACTGACCACCTACATTTCACAATGCTGTCCACTGGTTCCCTGAGAGCAGTTAGTACACACAGAATCCTTCCCATAAGCTCGACATGTGGGGCTGAAACTATATAACAGAACAGTTAGTACACACAGAATCCTTCCCATAAGCACGACATGTGGGGCTGAAACTATATAACAGGGCAGTTAGTACACACAGAATCCTTCCCATAAGCTCGACATGTGGGACTGAAACTATATAACAGAGCAGTTAGTACACACAGAATCCTTCCCATAAGCTCTACATGTGGGACTGAAACTATATAACAGAGCAGTTAGTACACACAGAATCCTTCCCATAAGCTCGACATGTGGGACTGAAACTATATAACAGAGCAGTTAGTACAC